>VDFB02000015.1:607743465-607851094 GCA_007258455.2 Sequoia sempervirens | reverse complement strand
CAATTTACACAATGATATTCTAATATCAAAGTATCAATTACTTTGAACTCAAGTATTAAAGTTTCAACTAAGAATTAACTTTATCATAATAGTTCATTCCAATATTATTATTTTCTTTAATTTCACTCTACAAATTCAAAAATTCATTAACAACTATTCCTAGAATAAATCAAAAGCATTAATTTTCATGAACATATAATTTATAGATAACAAGATGGAATCATCTAAAATATTAGGACATAATTTATAATGATCAAAATTCACTTTTTACAAACACATTGTTTTTCCCTTAATATTAATTTTATTATTAATATTTCCAAATTCTCACTCAACTAACCTATTCCTTTGTTTTCCCCTTTTCATCTATACTCCTATTTGTAGACTAATTATCTATATAAAAGTAATTTAGATTCCTTAGACCTTTTACATAACTAACTCATCTATGAGATTTGAAGACTATTTCCTATTTCCAAACCACCCTCCATAATTGAATTATCAATTTCATATGTAACAAGATCAATTATTTATGAAATAGAAATAACCCTCGACCTATTATATAATCACAGTCTATTTCTTCATTCATAGCCTGGTACAACCCAAAGTAAAGCCGATCCAAAAGAATCACAAATCCAAATTCAAATTCGAAATCAAGAGTAACCACATTACCCCACCTCTGGAATCACTTAGGTTCCTAAACAGGATAATAAAACTCTAGGGTTTCCTTGCAAGACATAAACCCCCAAACAAAAGAAAATCCATAATACATGAAACGATATAACTCAAAAGAATCACTAACAAATACTACCATAAGACATGTCTCAAAGCATGGAAAAATTCTCATCAAAATGTAATTCAGTAACACAAAACTCCATTTAAATAATAATATCCAATTTATCTCTACCTTTCACCATTACACTTATTTTCTTAAAACACCACATTCAACGAGTTTTAAATAATATAAATAAATGTAAACTATCTTTCAATCATATTATCAAGTTAATAACTAACCTATAGTAAGGTTACAATATCTATTAAATATATATATATTAGTGTTAACATTAATAATATTATTAATATTAATATTAACCTCTATATATATATATTATGTATATATATATTAGTGTTAACATTAATAATAATATCAATATTAATATTATCCTCTATATATATATAATTATATACTTATTTAAATACTCAAAACTTAAATACAATACATATCGTACTTATTATAAAACAAAGTCCATAATATACACATGAATTTGAAATATTTCTCGCATCACAAAATCAAAACACCTCGTGCACTAAACACAATAAGGAAGATCTTTAGCCAAAAAAAAAATGAATAAAATCTCACATTTAGGAAACTATCTTGTTACGAAATCTCCAAACGCGATAACAAGGCACCTAAATACAGAGACTTAAATTCATACCAAGCACCGTTCGACATACATATTCACCACTGCATAGTAGTATGTACAGCACACTGTACTTGGGAGTCAGGGTGATGTGACTGCCGCCGACCACACCCCTCTCAAACACACGAAAATTAAATAACAAAGCAGAAGCATAGGGGCACGAAAATAGTGGCCACACAAGGATTAAAACAAATATTACAGTTTTCAACATTATGTTTTATAATATACAAATCTCTGTATAAAATTCACGATTCAGAAATTTTAATATGGGGTAAGGGATAGGGTTTATCAACCATACTATATGCTATATTGGGGTACGGACGTGACAATCCAAAACATTGCCAGGGTTCATCAATATGCGAATTCTGAACGAATACATTAACTTTCCTCAAATACAAAAGAATGAATCAAGCAAATAAACCCAATATCGATATATATATATATATATATATATATATATATATATATATATATATATATATATATATATTTATTTTTATATAAAATGAATTTCATAAAATAAAACAAAACAATAATACTCACGGATTTGAAAGCCAGCCATTCGTACACAGGGTACCAAAATTAACCCTCTTCTGTTTTAAATAAAAACTACCCAGCCTCACAAATTTTAAAATACTTTCCAGTAAATTAGAAAGAATTATATCTACATATGTATATATATAACCAATGAATCTGTATTTATAGAAATAAATAGAAATACCCATATTTAATTCTGGTTCCTAGACATTAATCAAATAATTTGTTCTGAACAAATAAAATTCAAGATCTGGGTTGAACCCCAAACAATAATGTTTTAACAATTTTTTTTCAACTGCGGTTTTTACAAATGAATTGTATTGAAGAAATTTAGACAATGTCTTCCCTAAGGTTTTAGGGGAAAAATTTGCAAGGTTTATACAGACAAAAAATTTCAATCAAAGAATTCAAACACACACAGAGATTTAAACTCATCAAACAGTACAACCAAGAGTATATAAAAAGAACAGAAGCATAAACAAACAGAACATAATTTTGAAAGGAACCTGGCATCCTTCATTTGTAGAAGAATCCCAACTCAGATGCTTTCCTCCTCTTTTCAATGCTGATCCTCTTCTGTAGCTTCTTTTTCCCAAATCAAAATTTGAGACCATCCTCCTAAAATCCCCCTGCATACCCCTTTTTTGTTCTGTTTAAAGAATACAAAATCACCCTTTCTACAGCCCCCTGCCTCTTCCTCTTCTTCTTCACGCAAACTAGAATTAGAATTATTAAATTTTATTCTCAAAATAACCCCCACAAGAATATCTCTAGCTTTTCTCATTTAATTGCTTTTTAAACAATAATTTCTAATCACCACCACTTATTTCTAAAATTTAATTAAAACAAGATTTTTAATAAATAAATAACTTTTAATTAAATATAATTAAACTTCAATACTTAATAGATCATAATTAATAAAATAAATTTAATTAATCTTATAAATATAAAATAATTAAATTAAATATCACCAAACCATAAATAAATTAAATAAACCATTTAACTCAAAAATCAAAATACCAAGACAAGACTAGGTCTACACATGACTCAACAACCTCCTAACGAAGAGACAAACTTGGGATGGGAACACTTCCTTAACAACTCCTTTTTAACAACATCGTACCCATTGGGTTCATATTGTGCTCGCCCTGTCCTGCCGAAGCAGGTGGAATCAAGACTTTTAATCCTCCAATTTCTGCAAACAGATAAATGTCAAGTAACATATAATCTCCATTGAAAACACACTGTGAAAGGTAATAGCGGGGTAGTAGGGTGCTCGCAAGCAAGTGGTACTACTCCATCCTTTCACCAAGATACACTGAAGATGTCATCATAACATAATATCATGGAAATACAGCATCACATATAAATTTAAAGACACCATTGCATAACGAATCAAATCATCAATGTATAATGTATCATCAAATGTCACACATAATGTAAAGAGTAGTAAGCAGTTAACTAAGAAACCACACATGATCAAATATCAATCCACCACATAGAGTATCACAGAGTATCCACAATATCAATGAGTATCAAGAGTATCAGTAATATGAGGGTTATTACAATAAGTGTCTTAAATTTCTACTTTAGCATGAATTTGACATCAAGTCATACTCTCACTAAAGTAGGGGAAAAATGTATTAACAAAAAAAGTATCCCTTTTTCACTTAATTTTGAAATAATAAAATGAGCCAAATGTTGCCTTAATTTAGTGTTGTAATATGTTTTACACATTCATTTTAAGTTTAGGGCCCTTTAAAACTAAATGGACTTAATTGTGCCTTATTTAGGGTGTTGTAAAATGTATATTTACACTTTCACCCTAATCTAAGGCTTTAATAATTGATTGAGGTTAATTTTCTTTAATTATGTTGTGTTATGGAGACCAATAAGACTTAGATAAAATCTTCATACTATTTTATTTATTAAATAATTTGTTGCACTAATATTTATGTTGCACTTGTATCTAAAAAGTTGTTACAAATAAATATTAAATGTTGGAAGTGATTAGTTACAACTAAAAGTGATTAGTTACAATATTTTGAATATAAATTCTATGGACAATTGGAAAAAGTAAATGTAATTGCCCAAAGAAAGTGTTTTATTGGGTGCATGAGGGACAACCAATGGCCAAACTTCATTAGTAATTAATGGGACATGTGTGGGAGCATATTAGAACACTCGTAGATGATTTTTGATGCATGCAGGTCATGAAAAATGTTAGCAAAAAATCACATAGTAATGGCAAAAAAAACGTAGAAGTTGCGGGTACCTATAGCCATGGGTGTGTAAAACCAACAAGTGAAAAATGTGATAAAAATGTTGTTGCATGTTGTCCCATGGCTTTGAATTAATTTTAATATTATTTTAAAGGTTATTTTCTAGGATATTAATATATTTTAGACCCTCTTGTTGGTAGATGTAGCCCAAATTTGGGTGAACCAAGTTAAATCTTTATGTTGTCTTCTTGTTGCTATAATTTTCTAGGTTTTCTATTTCTCTATTCTATTGATCAAATATACATTTAACTAATTGAAATCTACCTTATAGACCTAATAAATTGGCCCCTTTAATTCAAATCCAAGCCTAATTAATTGCAAATTACAAGGGATAAAAATTGATATTCATAAATTTCATTACACAACACTTAATTTTTAAAGGTGTGTTTCCTAGGTTAGTGACCTAGGACCCATTTTCCACTTGGTGAATGGGTTCTCACTATGTCCATGGACCATATTTTTACATGAAATTCCAGATTTCCCAAGGTATATCCTACTTAAGTGAGCTAGAACCCATTTTCCACAAGGAAAATGGGTTCTCATTTAGACCGAGGATCCCTCTTTGAAATATGTTTTTGGTGGTATTTTAATGATTTCAAATCCTAGATCTAATGTTGGCTTGTGACATTTGAATTTTTGGGTTAATGTTAAGTTATGTATAAGTACAAGGCTATTTCAATTAGTTTCACCTATCAATTCAAGTTATCTTAAGAGCACTTTCAAGAGAGCATTTTAGAGCATTTAAGATCATTTATAAGGCATTCAATGGAATATTTGATGAATATTATTGCAGTAATCAAGAGTCATTTCATCATGTCAAATATTTAGTGCATCATGCATGTTATTGAGCTAATGTGTTGATGTAGCATTCAAGATTAAATCAAGATGATTCAAGGTGTTGTTTGTAATCTAGTTTTATTATCAAGATCTACATTCATTGAGGTCACTTCATGCAAATTTGTAGATCTGTCATCAAGGATTTCAAATAAGGTAACAGTGTTTCATGTTTCATTGTTTCATCATAAGGTTTAATTACCAAAATGGGGTTTGACCAAGGAAACCCACTATTCCCTAACAAAAACAATTTTCTCCTCTTTGATGTATGATTCTAGGTTTTAGGTTGAAGTTTATTGGAGAGAAAAATTGCAAAATTTGTTAAAGTTGTTAAAGTTTCTAAGAAAGTTATCATATCATGGAAAATGAGCTACATGATTTATTTTTGACTTTATGATAGTTCCAAACTAGGATCTTAGAGTGTAGACTAAGAAGAATATAACCTACAAATTGATTTTCCATAGCCCTAGCTAGACCCATTTGCCATAGGGTGAATGAGTCCTTAGTGAGATCTTAAAAAGAACTTTTTGCAACACATACATAACATTTGACCCTATTAAAACTTTCCTTTTTATTTTTATTTGGGTTAAGTTTGATTTATGTAACTCATTTACACATTATAGCACACATTTTGAATTAAATAGAGTATAAATTGGGTTCATTATATCATTTCATTATGGTGAACCTATTTCCCTTCATTTCATTTTGGTGAACCCAATGTGGTACATCAAAATTCTAAAAATTGGAGTCCATTAAAACCCTATATCTAGGATGTTCATTAGTTTTCATTGCATTGCATTAGTTTTCATTTCATGTTGGGTTGTCAAATTGCATTAGTTTACATTGAATTTAGGTGTAAACTTGTATTTTTTTATTCATTTTAAATTTGAAAATTCGACGAAAATTGCATAGTGTTAGACTAATTTTGCACAATACTTGCATAATAGGGTATGTTCAATAATTCAAAATAAAAAATTGAATCAAAATTTTCATTTCAAAAAATTTCATATAGTTCATCATTTGTTCTTTATTGCACTTGCATTTCAATAATAAATTTTGGAAGTTTCTATTACAAAAGCTATAGCTTCAGATTTGAAACAAAAAACACATCTAATCACTTTGAAATTGCATTTTTCAAATTTTAAAAATCTTGTACCAGGACCCATTCGCCATAGGCCGAGTAAGTCCCTGTTAGGGTTACAAAGGCATCAAGTTTTCATATTTCCTAAGCTTTAATATCAGATTCAAAGTTTCACGAAAAAGCATACCAAGACCCATTCACCACTTGGAAAATGAGCCATTGGGAGCCTAAAAAAACCAACTTTTTTTAGCATTCTAGTGTTTTTTTGTACTTTCTAGGCTTGTTGGTAACCTATATTATTAGTCTAGAATGTTTCAAGAACTTCTTCTTTATGCATCTAGGTCAAATTATCCATTTAGTGTAGTCATTTTTTTAATCATTCCAAAATTATTTTAGTATTGAAAATCATCAGATCTTTTAGACATTTGTTTACATTTTTTAAGCATTACATAAGTTAGATGGCTTACTTTTTCATTTTAGCATGTTTCATTTTAAGAGATGTGGTTTTGATATGGTTAAGAATGGATTTTATAAGTACAACATCCCCTCTTATGAGTTCAATGTAGAGTGTATAAATGAGGTCGTTAAGAAACATGTTAGCCATCCTTCCACTATCTTTCCTAGTTATGAGAACATCTGAGAGCAAGATAATTAGACCATTGACATAATCTTTAATATTGCCTTGCCTATCCCTCAAACCATATTATCTTTCCCATTTGTAAGGATGATATGATACACAAAGATATAATCATATATAATCATGAAAATTATAATTGTTCTCCCGATACCTCTCCTATTGGGGATGAAGGTATCTTGGTAAAGGAAGCTAAAATCATTGAGAATCATGAAATTATTGCTTGTCCCTCTTCTCCCATACCTTGGGAAGATATTATTGTAGACACCGAAATTTGGTTTAGGCCTGCAACTTCCATATTCGTCATTATTTCTATTCTTCACGGTCATGATTAAATAATGTCAATTATTTAATTAATTCACCTTTTGTTAATTCTTCTATTAATTAAATAATCTTAATTATTTAATTAATTCACTTTTCTTTATTCTATCTAATTAATTAAATAAACACTTTCTATTTAATTATATTACTAATTAACCTCATCCTTCTTGTCAAATTAAATAAATTCTTATTTAATTTACTCTTTATCATATTTCAACTATAATTAAATAAATTATTTATTTAATTATTCATTTAAATCCCTTCATCACTTAATTAAATAAATATTATTTATTTAATTATTCTCCAAATATCGAGTATTGAATTAAATGAATTATTTAATTCATTAATTCTATTTTAACACATTCTTCTATATTTTAGATAATTATGTGAGTTATCTAAGTATTCACTTTTACTCGACTCAACATCTATTTTAATCGCTCAGTTAACTCTTCATTTCATGTCTGAGTGGCGTCTTGAGTAATCTCTTCGTCAAATCATTCAATCGTCCAATTCTAACTCATTTGCATGCACATGCATATTAATTAAATATTCTTATTTAATTAATTAAATGTTGTGCGTGCATTCGAATGAGAGTCATTATAATCAATCTTCATCTTTGTCATGCAAAGATATTTCTTATGTTTTTGAATGTCGAACTGAAGATTAAATCATTTATTTAATCTTTAATTCTATTTCTAGTTTGTATCACTCATGTCATTTCTGACAGTTATCATAATGCATGCCTAATCTGTTGATCTTAACCGTTCATTGATCTTTCAATCTAGGCCTATCATTCGAATAATCAAATTTCTACAAATTGGTCTAATCTTCATCATTCTAATCTCTCTCGAAAACTCTCTCTCGAAATTGAAATCTCTTTTCAAATCTTGCGAGCACTTTGTCTTGAATCTTCGATATTTTTCTAATCACTATCTTAGGCTATACTTGCATAAATTTACTAAAAATATGAGGGCAATTATACTACATAAGTGAAATGGAGAAGGGCAATCGAGATGAATCATGGAAATACATTTGAAATTGGTGAGATTGTTTCAGTTTTAATTACGTTTTACTTTCCTATGTACTTTTTTGCTTAACATTTAGATTTGCATCTTAGATTTAGTATTGCATGCATGTTTGCTTCTAATGATCTTTTTTTTCTATTGTGCAACTTTCTATGGCATTACATTTGGTGAACCCAATGTGAAGACACCATCTTCGCGTATCCCTAGACAGTTACTTTAATTTTTGGTAGGTTTTTCATATGGAACGACGCATTTGACTGACAAAACAACGCAATTGATCTCCTGAACCGCATGTGTCAGAATAAACAACGCATCTGTATTTTCCTGAATCGCAATTGATTTTCTGAGCCGCAACTGAAAAAAAAAATGACGCATCTGACTGGTAACACAACGACGTAATTGACTAGTAAACTTTATTTCTATTTTCGGAAATATGAAATTTTTCAATTGATTTGTGTGTTACTAATATCTTATTTTCAGCGTGTGGCCTTTTGGAGTTAACAAGCTTTTGCAGGATGATTGACGAAGACAATATTGAAAACTACTAACGATTTTTTTTGCAGGACGCTTGTCGAAGACCCTAGTTAATTTTGAAATAGATTGATTGGTAGCATAGCAAATCTTTCATTTGGTTTAAAATTAACAAGTGTCTACTGTGTTTGGCGCGAAAGCACAAGTCTGGTTACCCTCACGATTTGGTACATCAAAGTATCCTCTCCTTGCACATCCGATGCGATCCGGAGTGTAAGAGAAATGGTTACCAACTCTAGAACTTGGGCCTTACGGTGGGAAAAAGTACTCACCCCAGGATGACTCAGACCAGTAGCACCCTGAACCCGAGGGACTTCTAGCCGGTATATAAAAGTGGGTTCTTGGGGAAACTCCAAGAATCACGAGTGTGGTTCCGACGAGATGGATCCGAAAGGGGACTTGCGCCATATGGATCACACCCCATAAACGAAATGCCTGAATTAAATACCTTTTATTTTAGAGACCAACCTATTTGTGGCCGTTGCTTGGTATAGTGCAAGGTATAGTATCATGCCCGAAGATACTCATTACTGATCCCCTTGAATAGAGATAGCAATTCTTGGGAGGTCATTTCCCAAAGAATTCAGAATTGGTGTGCTTGAAAGACATTAATGAGCTGTGGAGGGGAGCCAATGCCACCAAATTCCTAACCTATCCGCTCTTGAGAAGGAAAGGTGTTCATCACCAATCCAGGGTATTTCGGTTGGCTATACCAAGTATACAAACCCTAGGCATTTGGCCTATTAGGATTTGCTTGTCTATTATCATTTTAAATGTTCTTGAGTCCAAAATCGAAACTAAAAATACTTTGTCTTATGATTGTATTTGATTGTCAAAATTTGAACACGGAAAATGGAGTCAGTTTAACTTTCATGTCACTAAAAATTCATAGAGTCACAACTGTTCACCAGAAAGTCGCATCTGTTATCAAGAGTCACATATGTCATTATCAGTCACATCTATCAAAATTAGAGTCGCATGTGTCAGTTTAGCTCGCATTTGCTTTAGAAAAACTGCATGCGTTATATTATGAGTCGCATCTGGTAAATTTTGAGTCGCATATGTCAGTTTAGACCGCAACTGTTAATTTTGAACCGCATCTATTAAATCCTGAGATGCATCTGTCTGATTATCAGAAAACTAGGATTTACAGTCACTATCCATTCAACACGTTTGCACTAGTTTCAGTTGTCTTCACACAAACAGTCCTTGAATAGAAACCTGAAACGATTTGCTCAATTTTGCATACTTGAGGATCATTTAGTCGTTACCCTAGTTGTCTTAAGTTAGAGTTTAGCTTAATCTTAGGGTACTTATTACCTTGCATTAGATTTCTAGAAAGGTCACTTTTATAAACTTTAGGAGTAGTCCACCATCTATACTCTACAAAAATCATAGTGTCAAAGAAATTTGTCATTAAACCTGGTCCTATCATCTTATACTTTGTCCTACAGAGAGTCCTCCTAGCTCATCAATCTAGTTAGGAAACTCAACTTGTCTTTGATCCTCATCCTACATTGGTTCCTTGACTTAACTAAATTGACACCTTGGTTTGACTTTAGGCAGTTGGTCTCTTCATCTTGGGTTCATAGAATTGATCACTTTAGGGCCTTTCTTAGACTTTGCATCTTTAGGGTCTAGACTAGTGTCATCCTAGGACATCCCTTATTTTCCATAGGAAACTCCCAAAAACATAGACTAGAGTCATACTGTTCATAGATATAGTCTTGCATTTCCTGCATATTGAGCTTATCTTACATGGTTGAAACTAGGTCTAAGAGAAGAGAGAGAGAAAACATGTCAAACCCAAATGAGTTCATCAATCCATTTTCTTCAAGACCTCATAAGACTCTATTAGACAAATTCACCACTAGAAACACTCAAGAACATATTGCAGTAGAGGACATAGAGGCTGCCGCACAAGACCCTGAGTTTACCTCTTTTGTAGATGAGTACCTAGCAAATGATTGTCAATGATTTTTAGGAAAATTTCTAGCTGAAGGTGCTACTTTACCTCCAGGATTTGGTATTAGCACCTTACAAACTCAACATACACAAGGGACAAATACTACGACTACTAGTACTACTATACCTCAGGTCAACATGACTATGCCATCTAGCACATCTACACAGAGTATGACAATCCATACATCCCCATTTGGTACATCTAGCATGACATCATGATTTAACTTCACTGTAGGGGCTTCATCATCTACTCCCTTCGGTCCTCTTGTTGGGAGTAAAAGGTCTAAAACCTTACCCTCTACACCTTATGTCAATGCCACAAGTTCACAGTCAACGACTATACCCAATGCTAGTATCATGAGTACCATACCACAGTCGATGGCCATACCTAGTGCTCAAGTCACTGGTACTATACCATGGATTACACAAACAGGGGGCATTCCCTCCTTCCAATATGGCAATAAGAATCTGTTCACATAGTTTTTGAGTCAGAATCTACTCTCCCAAACTGGTACTCAGAATTAATTTACATCGACTCTGAATCAAAATCCTTTGCCACAAATTCCAAGTCAAAACCAATTTACATCAATTCTGAATCAGAATCCTTTTTTCCAAAGTGGTACTCAGAATTCATTTACACAGATTTCAAGTCCACACCAATTTATGTCGATTCCAGATCAGAACACATTTACCAACATTCTAAATCCAAATCCACCTCAGATGCCAACATTTAATCGAAACCCATCATGAGACTTTGGATTTCAGAATACATACCCGGATCCACATAATCC
Source organism: Sequoia sempervirens (assembly GCA_007258455.2). Classification (NCBI taxonomy): domain Eukaryota; kingdom Viridiplantae; phylum Streptophyta; class Pinopsida; order Cupressales; family Cupressaceae; genus Sequoia; species Sequoia sempervirens. Next base: position 607,839,678 of record VDFB02000015.1, on the reverse strand, counting down.
TCCTAGCACATCTTTGACCCAAGTTGACGTCCTACAAACACAAATGCATGTATTACAAACGCAAATGGATAACATGTCAGTGTCAACTAAGATATCATTCTCAACAAAGGACATATGCCCATTCCCCTTTGATAGATCATTGTACATGACACGTTTCCCTCATGGATATGTCATACCGAATCTTCCTAAGTACAATGGCAAATGAAATCCAATAGAACATATCAGAGAATTTTCTACCATATGCATAGATGTCGCTTATGACCCCACGTATCTTATAAGGCTATTTCCACAAAGTCTTGTAGGAATTGGACTAGAATGGTTTTCGGGTCTAGATTCTGGCATTAGATCTTGGGGTGAACTAGTTGAGAAATTTGTGGAGCAATTCTCCTTCAAGATAGACCACGAGATAAACATAGCAACCTTGTGTCACACAACGCAAGACGAAGGGGAAACATTCATTGCTTTCTTCCAGAGATGGAGAACTATTGCTAGTAGGTGTCCTGTTGAAATACCCGAGAAACAAAAGGTTACAATGTTTCAAGAAAACCTTCATGCTAAACTCAGGAGTAACTTAAGGGTACATTGTTGTAATTCTTTTTTGGATCTAGTAGAAAAGGGGTGATAATAGAGAAGGATCTCGTTGAAAAGGGAAAACTCAAGACAACAACATCCAATCGAAATCAAATTGTACAAAACACCGCCACTGACAGAAACAAATTCTGGTCTCGCAACAAAAATGTCACCAATGATGGGGTAGTTGATGCTAAAACACTACAAGCAGGACCTCTCATCACATTACAAGGACCCCATACTTTTGCCAACATGCTTAATGTTTTCAATCAACCTCCTAACGTGGTCCAAAATACTCAACGTCCACAACCAAGAAGGTTTCAAAAACATGAGTTCACTCCCTTAGGGGAACCCATTGAGTCAGTGTTCAAACAACTGCTACAACATAACCTCATACAGCTGCATGAACCAAGACAATACGATCCAGGACAATTTAAACCAGCTTGGTGGGATGACAATTCCTTTTGTGACTATCATAGGACTAAGGGACATAACCTACAAAATTATCGACAACTGAAGAATATCATACAGGATCTTGTTGAAAGGAGGATTATTGAAGTTAGTGGACAAAAACAAAAGACATCGAACACTGATCATCAAGTCTTTTTAGACCCACTACATGACCATGGGAAAGGAACTGTCCCCAGTTCGAGTACTAAGACCAATATGTCAGCCAACTATGTGAGTATCAAACATGATTATGATAGTGTAAAAATCATTCATTGCCTTCGTGCCGCTGATGAAAACATCAATACCATTACTATCAATGCTAATCCTGAGTGTGCAGTCAATACTCGTCGTACTAAATTCACTATTCAAGGCCCTCCATCACAGCAAACACCCCAACCTTCCAAGTTACAGTATAACCTTCTTGACCAGTTGGGGAAGACCCCAACCCAAATCTCAATCTTGGAATTGTTGCGTATTTCCCCTAAGCATCGGTCTATCCTTGATAAAGCTTTACAGAATACCACGGTCCCTAATGACCTAGATGTCAATCATTTCCAGGAAATGGTGGGCTACTTGACCAATAACCATCATGCCATGTTCTCTAAACAAGACTATGCCACTGAAAAGACAAACCACAACGACCCTTTACACCTAGAAGTCCTTGGTGATGACACCAAGGTTAGACGAGTTTTGCTAGACGAAGGAGCAGGGTTAAATCTATGCACTTTAAAACTGATTAAGGCATTAGGTATTTCAGAAGCATGCATGGACACCACCAAGATTATTTTCATTAAGGCTTATGATGATGAAGAATGAAAATCAAAGGGGGGTGGTAACACTTCCTATCAGAATTGGTCTTGCGGTAATGGAGACAAAGTTCCAGGTCTTGGATCTCACCCTCCCTTATAACCTTCTACTAGGTAGACCATGGATTCATGCCATGAAGGTGGTCCCTTCCACGTATCATCAGTGTCTTAAATTTCCTTATAATGGCACCGAAATAACTATAGATGGTGATCCCGATCCTTTCCAATATTGCACTAATCTAAAGGAGATCCCCCAACGTCAAGTGGCAGTGAACCAAGAGGCCCTATCATCCAATTCATCCTCTTATGTTGATCCGTCCACACTCACTCAAACATCTGTTGCACCCTTATTTCCTACCACTCCTAGGGTTGAGATCCAAGACAAGGGTTGTGGAGAGTATTACATGAAAACTTCTTATTGTGTTAGCCATTTGGTTCCTCCTAAGTCATATGGTTTACCTACAATAGTTAGGGGACAGTCTATGATCACTATACATGTCCCCCCCACAACAAATTTCACTAAATGGGGTGAATTAAGCAAAGAGGCTATAGATGTAGAAGATGTCACTTCCTGGCTGTATAGGGAAGGTGATGAAGAACCCCTTTTACTTGCTCATATTCCTACAAGTTTATATGGAAAAGGTTTCAAAATCATGCAAAGAAAAGGATATGATGGACAAAGTGGTTTAGGCTTAAACCAAGATGGCAGCATTGAACCAATATTTGTTTCTCAATGGCCAAAAGGAGTAGGGATAGGGTTTCAACCGATCCAGATTGGCGTTCCTAGTACCCCATTACCCTTACTTGAAGAAGTACGTGCTTCAGAAGATATTAAGACATCTCATGAACCAGTGGACCAATATCATTGTGACTCCCCTGAATCTAATGATTATGAGTGGGATTCCCTATCTTGAACTACTTCTTCCATGGACCTTGATAAGTTATTTGGAGAACTTGACTTGATGTTAAGTTCCTCACCCAATCCCTTAAATTCTTGTTTGCCAAAGAAAATGACAAAAGAAGAGTGGTTTAAACACTACTATTGGGAATCACTTGATCCTACCTCTTGGCAACTTGAGCCACCTATTTTCAATAGTCAAACCTTGGCATTAGGCCCATCTATCAATCCACCTAGGCCCAAACCTAAGAGCAAAATGAACCTGGTACAAGACTTTTGTAATCACATGAATAATTCGATCTTTACCTTGACCCCATTAGACTTTGACAACTCTGACGATGACATGCCCTTAGTTTATCCCCAGCTCATTGATTGGGACCAACAAGACACACCCATCTTGGACATTTTTGAGAATGACGAAGCAATTGCTGAGTTCCTAGGATTATGAGAAGGCATACCTAATGGGGATCATAATGCTGGTTTTACCATTGACTTGGACAACAAAGCATATTTTGGGGAATTTTTTCAACCCTCCAGTCACAAAAATGAGAAAAAGAATAAACAAGATAAAAAGGATGAGTCTCTAGGTGAAAAATGAAAGGCACCTTTAGACAATGAAAAAGTAAAAAGAAAGGACACATCTAAAGGTGAAAATCTCTCTGAGGCACCTAAGGATGGAGGTTTGAACTTTCTCCCTGTTGCACAAGAAAAGTCACCCATGCTCATTGAAGAATCAGTGGAAGTCAACATAGGTACCAAAGAGAATCCTCGACTGGTTTATTTTGCAGCGTCATTGACAACTGAAGGACAACCAGAATTTCATAACTTATTTGAACAGAGACAGATAAATTTTGCTTGGTCATATGCTGACATGCCGAGGTTAGATCCTGAACTTGTTCTGCATCATTTTCCCTTACAACCAGGTGCCAAGCCAGTGAAACAGAAGCTGAGAAAAATGCATCCACAAATTGCTTTATTAGTCAAGGCAGAACTCAAGAAATTGTTAGATGTTGGTTTCATCAGATCTATTGACTATCTCCAATCTTGTACCAGTCACAAAACCAATTGGGGGCATCCGCATCTGGACTGATTTTTGAGATATCAACAAAGCTTGTCCTAAGGATGACTTCCCTTTGCCTAACATAGACATGATAGTTGACATGACAGCAGGTTATGAGATGTTATCCCTTATGGATGGATTTTCAAGATATAACCAGATCAGAATTTCCACTGAAGACCAACCTAAGACAGTTTTCACTTTTCCTTGGGGAACATATTGCTGGAATGTTATGCCCTTTGGACTCAAAAATGTAGGAGCAACTTATCAATGTGCCATGACTACTATCTTTCATGATCTGGTACACACTTGTATGGAGGATTATGTCGATGACCCTATTGCAAAATCTAAGACAAGGGTAGAACATTTACAGGTTTTAGACAAGATATTTCAGAGGCTAGAGAAGTATAAAGTGAGACTCAACCCAAAGAAATGTGTGTTTGGAGTCAAGTCAGGAAAGCTATTAGGTTATATCATTTCTAGATGAGGCATTGAAGTGGATCCTGCTAAGGTGAAAGCAATCATGGACATGCCACCACCCACTAATCTCAGTCAACTAAGGACATTATAGGGAAGGTTGCAATCTATCAGAAGATTTATAGTGCAGCTAGCAGACAAGACACATCCGTTTCAACATCTACTAAAGAAAAGAGTACCCTTTGCATGCACAACTAGGTGTGAAGAGGCTTTTCAACTGATTAAAGAATATTTACTTACACCACCTGTCTTAATGCCACCTGTTGAAGGAAGACCATTGATTCTTTATATTACAGCAACCCATTCATCACTAGAAGCATTGCTTGCACAAAATGACGATGAAGGTCATGAAAGGGAAGTCTATTATATCAGTCAGACTTTGGTAGGTTATGAGCTCAACTATAGTAACATTGAATGTGCCTATCTTGCAGTAGTATTTACTACCCAAAAATTGAGACATTATATGCTAAACCATCAAACAATGTCGATTGCTAAAATAGACCCTCTGAAATATCTCCTTAGCAAGGCAGCATTAATAGGACGACTGGCCAAATGGGTTATGATACTTAGTGAGTATGACATCCAGTATGTAGAAAGAAAAGTTATCAAAGGATAGGTCATTGCTGATCAGTTAGCTGACGCACCCATACAAGTAGATCATCCCTTAGTTACAGACTTTCCTGATGAGTTCATATTCACATTTGACACAAACATAACATGGAAACTGTACTTTGATGGCTCACATACAATTCATGGTTCAGGGGCTGGTATTCTATTTATTACACCACAGGGTGATTCCATCCCTAAGTCATTCAGGATTGCATTTCCATGCACTAACAACATGGTAGAGTATGAAGCTCTAGTGATAGGGTTACGCATGATAGTCAAGTGGAAAATTAAGATTTTACAATTATATGGGGATTCTCAACTAGTAATTAGACAGGTAAATGATGATTAGGAGACTAAGGATGAGAAGCTTGCTCCATACAAGTGCATGGCTGATAGCTTTAAAGAGTACTTTGACAAAGTCGAATTTCATCAAATACCTCATGTTTTAAACAGAGCAGCTGACGCTATGGCTAAAATTGCATCACTTCTTGACATTCCTAACAACATGCCTAAGTTTGAGTTCTTGGTAGAACAACTTTTGGTCCCATGCTACGATATCCCAGATTCTGAAATGGTGTGTGACATTGTTGGTCTTGATTCCCCATGGTACAAAGAAATCTATGATTACCTTCATGCCGAAGTCATACCCATTGGCCTATCAAATAACCAACGTAGGACATTCCTCCGCAAGTCAGCCAAATACACCATCGTCAGAGACACCCTATATAGACGCGCCTTAGATAATACCCTACTGAGATGCCTTGATTCTACTGAAGCACAAGAAACCTTGCATGGGGTGCATGAGGGTATATGTGGTTCCCATTCTAACAGTCCTACCTTAGCCAAAAAGATTATGAGACTAGGTTATTACTGGCCTACTATGGAAAAAGATTCATATGTCTTTGTAATGAAATGTTGTCAATGCCAAGTTCATGGAGACTTGATACATGCCCCAACACAAGAGCTCTATCCTATCACATCACCATGGCCCTTTGCCCAATGGGGACTCGACCTCATAGGTAAGATCCACCCTACATCATCTAATGGGCACAAGTTGATTATCACTGCCACTGAGTACTTTATGAAGTGGATTGAAGCCATTCCTATGACATACATTATTGGCACACAAATTTCTAGATTTATCCTGAACTATATCATCTGTCAATATGGTGTCCCTCAATCCATAATCACTGATAATGGCTGCCCATTTAAGAACCAAGAGGTTCGTCACTTGTGTGATGAATTTCATATCCAACATCACTTTTCCACTCCATACTACCCACAAGGTAACGGCCAAGCAGAGGCATCTAACAATACCATCATTAGAATCCTCAAGAAGACTGTCAATGATGCTGGTCATGACTGGCATGTACAACTCAACCCTGCCTTATGGGCTTATCGTACAAGTATCTATACCCCTACTGGCGCTACTCCCTATTCACTTGTATTTGGTTCTGAAGCCATTCTTCCTATTGAGCTCGAGATTCCTTCCCTAATGGTATCCTTGAAAGGCCACATTGATGATGAAGAGTACCGAGTGTCGAGACTCCATGAGCTAGAGTTCCTGGATGAGCGAAGACAGAAGGCATTAGACCATCTCCAAGCATATCAGAATCACCTTCGTCTTTGCTATAATAGAAAGGTATTGAATAGAAACTTTGACATTGGTGACCTGGTTTTGATGGAGAACCCAAAGAATCAAGTAGAAAGAGAAAAACTAGGAAAGTTTGAACCTAACTGGTTAGGACCTTATGTTGTTACAGAAGCTTTTGGATCAGGAGCATACCAACTTTCTACTCATGAAGGAGAACCATTGGCCTCATCAATCAATAATATGCATTTGAAGAAGTTCTGCACATAGCTTTTGGGAGCCTTTGTCTTAATTAGCAAAAATACAAAAAAATTAGAAAATCACAAAAATTGTTATCAAGGTGAAAACCTGGCAAACAGGTGTCTTGGTAACACCAAAAAAAATAAAAAATTTTAGATAATCTAGAAAATAATAAAGACAAATCATTCATTTAATAGTGAAAACCACTTCGGCGGCGCTTTGGATAGGTACCATGGTGAAAACCTGGCAAATAGGCGCCATGTGTACTCAACTCTGCTCCTTTGTTTATTATTATTCTAATCTACCTTGTACATAGTCCTTATCCCTGTACATAGTCCTTATCCCTGTACGTACCACCTATCCCTATACATATCCCTTATCTTTTGTGTCCATCGCTTGTATATATCATTCCTAATAAGTGGTAGTCTTTCCCATAACTTGGAACAATTGACATCGAGTGCATTTCATATCCCCCATCTTACCTTATTCACAATCAATTGGTCTTATACTCGACTGGGGGAAAACACTTGACATGTGTCATATTGGTTCTTTACATTGGCTATGTTGAAGACATAAAACCATGGAAAATCCACAAAAACATCTGAAAACTTCAAAAGGACAAAAAAATCAAACCATTTCAAAAATCCAAAAATAGAGTCAGAGTCAGTCGCACTTGTCAGTCTTTGTCCTTTGTTGAACTACATTGCCTCTGCGACTGGACGTAGGCAAGGCCATCTGCCGATGTGCCCCCGAGGCATTAGGTCAGTCCGTTTAGGTTTGTTTGTATAAATTCATAATTTAATCCACATGTCTATATGACAAGGTCATTGGTCGTGTCAAACTATGAGGTCTCTATGTGTATAACATAGGCAAGGCCATCAATTGATGAGACCCCAAGCCCGCACTAGGTCAGTCCATTAGGGTTCATCACATTCATTTTCACACACATCTTCTATTGGTAGTCAGTCTTGTCGGTCACTATCAAGTCGAACTACGAGGTCTCTGCGTGTAAAATCTAGGCAAGGCCATCAATCGATGAGCCCTCGAGGCCGCACTAGGTCAGTCCTTTAGGGTTTTTCATCACATGCAGTTATTTGTCCACACTTCATCTCAAATCATGCATTAATCTGGTGAACAAGTCAACAATATCTCTAAGTCAAATCAAACAACTTGTCAAACAAAATAATCAAAACAGATAAACTATAGTCAGCTACAGGATGTGCCCTTCTTGGAAGCAGACATTATCAAAATAGTCAACCTATGTCTTATTCAGGATGAGTCCTTCCTGCATAATCAATAAGGTCACACAATCAAACATAGCCTTACATAGGTTATCACATCAACAACATCTGACTCAATGTCTTATACGATACATGTCTTTCTGAAACCAGGCTTTGTCATGCCTTATACAGATAGTCATAACATCGAAACCAGACTCACAGTCTTATCCGGTATGTGTATCTCCTGAAACCAGGCTCTATCAATCAATCCTTTTATCAATCAAACAAATCAAACAAACAAGATCAAGTTTTGGCAAATATTTTACTGGCTTTTTGACTCAATGGCTTATTTATCTTATCATTTATTTTGAATTGATGACTGGGATTCATGTTACTAGCTTTCTCAAGGATGTCCCATGAAGGATTTAGAGAAGCAACGATGTATCAGAATTCTATTTTCTTTGGCTACTGCCTGTCGACTGTCTTTTAAATTTGATTTTGAGTCATGTTACTAGTTTCCTCAAGGATGTCCCATGAGCGATTTAGAGGAGAAATGGCCTCTCATGACCCGTCTTTTCTTTTGTTTGCTGTCTGTGGTTTATCCTGACAAAAAGACTAGGGAAACTTGTGCCCTTAGTATGAGTTAATGACAATCCTTGTCTGTGACTGTCTGTTATTAGCAAGTGGATGACCTTGCACACCTTGACCTATGTCATATTATGGTGTTTTTCTCCATTTGTATTAGTCCCGTCCAATGATGATAAAGTGCAATACCTTTTGTGATACGGAAAAATGTTGAAGATTCCTAATACTAACATCTATCTTCTGTCTTCCATTCTTTGTCGATCTTTCTTTCTGTGCTAATAGTTCTTCTTTCTTGCATTATGACGGAGTCCTGTGACACAAAACATTATACCTTATCCTGCATCAACATACATGTTAGAAACATACATACAAATAGGCATATTTCATATCTAGATAATCATGGCATAATAGAAAATCATCAAAAACCATACATATCATAAGTATTCCATGTACAAAGGAACTGTAAATACATACATCACATTATGTCTGTATAACATACATGTAGTATCCATCATACACATTCACATTATATTGCATCTCATAGTTGTAAATGGCATACATCATATAGAATCATACATCACATGTACAAATAAGGACTGCATAATCAATCAATAGAAATGCATATCATGAGAATCGCCGCCAAAATCATATATATATCTCTCACTCAAATGTGTCACATCACAATGTCATAATGTATCAATAATACATGGAAGCCCGCAGGCTATAAGATCAAAATACAATGTCTCAAAATAATCTCAAGCAATATCCCTATCCTGAACTACCACTGCCATCATGCTGGGAGTGTGTGAGAGAATGATGTTGGGAACCTATTGATCTTTGAGATGTGGGAGGTCTGTCATATGGCCCTACTCTACGTGGCTGATCCACCCCCTCTGTGCTAACTATCTGTGTGTGGGTCCTAGTCTGAGACCTGCTACTATGTGTTGCTGAAAAATTGGGAGCCCGTCTCTCTAGGGGAACCTCTGCCTCATATAGGTCCCAATAGTATCTCTCCCTCTCTCCAACTCTAACTAGCTCTCTGGTGAATGTAACTGATGGTCCTGTACATAATGCCCTGAGCTCTATGAATCTCTGCTCAGTCTCCTATTGCCGAGCTATGGCCTGATCCCTGTCCATCAAGGCTCTATCTCTCTCCACCCAATAGGCATCCCTCTCGGCCATCAATACTCTCATTTGATCCTCTAAGGATGCAACCTAGGCTCACAATGTATTCGTGTCTGGATCCTCTGCCCCTCTCTCATCCTGTCTAGCCCTGTCTCTCCCATCCTCCTCATCCAACTCCTCTAGGATCTAATCTCGGTTCTCTCTCTCATGATCATCATCCTCATCATCATCCTCTTGGTACACACCTAACAACCCCAGAGCATCAACCTCTACCTCCTCTCTGCCTGCCTCCTCGGCATCTGCCTCCTCCTCTGCCGGGATATCTGGGATATCTGGGATGTTTGGAATGGCTGCCTCTGTCGGTTTTGCCTCCTAACCACCTCTAGCTACATCCTCCTCTCCACCTCTAGCCACATCTAGCATGGGTACATCCTCGTCTCCTCCTCCCTCCTCCCAGATTGGTGACAAGGCTGGTCTTCATCCCCTCTGACCACGTCTCCCTCTCCTGCCTCCACGCCGTCCACCTCTGCCACCATCCCCTCAATCGCCACGGCCTCCTCTACCTCCTTGGCCTCTCCCTTTGCCTCACCTGCCTCATGGACCTGTCCCACGCCACTCTACCGGTGCTGGCTGCTCTAGGTCTGTCAAAGGGATCGGCCTGTGTGCTACCCACAACTGATCATACTCTGGGGTGGTCCCTGAGTTTGCTGGTCCATCCCTCCATCCCCATGGAAGTGCCTGTAGTCCATCAATATCCACCTCTGTTGTAGCCACTGGAATCTCTGGCCCCCATAGTGGGACCTCCCGTGAGGATCTAGTGAACTCTGCTCTCGCTCGAGGTACATCTTGTACCTCTCCAAACTGTCTCAGGACCTAGTCGGGCAACTACCGCTCTATAATATGCACATGAGACACTGTCTGTCCCACCAGGTATTGTGCCTATCTACAAAATGGCAAGTGCTCATCCTCATCTGACCACTCCTCACAGCCTAGGTATGGTCTCCATGTGAACTACTGCATGGTATCTATGGCATGTCTGAAATAGCGTGTATCCCCAATATGATGTTGTGTGCTCACCCCTGCATAACGGAAGGCGTATGGAGCTCCATGAGGTAGGTCTACTATAACAGGTGGTCTAAAAATAGTGATATGCTCCCACGCCCATACCATCAGGAGCATGGTACCGCAGCTCATTGAATGTGCCTCTCTGTAAGCAATATCATGTAGATGGAAGTACAACATCCCAAGCACACAAGAACCCCAGGCATACACAACTCATCGCTCGAGCATGCCCACTAACATCTCCCCCATCCCATAGGAAACCCATGGCCTCGGCGGTCTAGCAGTACTATACTGCCTATCAATGTAGCCAATAGACAGTCCAACTGTCTATACCTTTGGGCCAATACTCGCCACCTAATCTCATAATCATCAAACCCTAGCTATCTAATGTTAGCATGAGGGTAGTACCTACACATCTCAGCAGCACCCCTCTGAGTGTCATATGCTACCCGTGTGCCTCTAATAGGCAATCTAAGAATCCTATATACATCCTCCAAGGTCACCATGGCCTCTCCAGTCGGTAGGTGGAAGGATGATGTCTCTGAGTGCCACCTCTCACATAGCACTGTCAACAGTCCCCGATTTGCCTGAATCTGATACATATCAGTCGCATGTAATAAACCCAGATGCCATAGAACCCGTCGCTCGACCGGCCGCACGCTATCTCTGAATCGAAACATGGTGGGTCTTGACTCCCGTGTGTAAATCGTGTCCAATACAACCTGCAATGGCATTATATATGCCTCATGTCAGCTTCAATCATCTATTCTAGTGGAAAATGACTATGTTACAAAAAAATGCAAATGCGTCATTCTTTTGCATATGCGTCGCTTTTAAACACATGCAGTTCATAAACTTCACATGTGTCATTATTACACAAATGCGGTGCAGTAAATTCAAATGCGTTGCTTGTTTGCACATGCATCACACTATAGTCATTTGCATTACAAAATAAAACATGTGGAGTAGTAAATTCAAATGCGTTTCACAACAATCAAATGTAGCTATTCTAAATGCAAATGTGATTCATAAAATCAAATGCGTTTCAAAAATCAACAAATGTGTTTAACCGTAGAAAATTATTCAAACTGACCGACGTTAAATTACAAATGTGGTTTTTTGCAAGTAAATGTGTCATTCGCGCACGCATATGCGGTTCATAACTAAAGTGATGCATACATAAAACATGAATTAAATGCATTAAATAACGCGCAAATCAAAAATTTCAAAAGGCAAGTTTTAGGTCCATACTGGGGGGTCCGCGCCGGCTAGTCTCTAGTATGTCTGGATCCTGTATGCACAATGATGAGTGGCTAGAATTGGAGACATCCTCGCTATAAAGTCACAGCAAAATCTCAATTTCTCAACTAGGTGGGTGCAAATGAATAGATTTTCAACCCTATTCCTATATATACCTAGGGCTTAGGTGGCATTCCTGTCCTATTGGTCATTATAACTCCCATTTTCGATTATCTCGTACCCATCCCTCCCATTTCCAAACCCAATTCTATAAGCTGCACTGCATTTCTACCTATCTAGCGGATTAATCGGGTGCATTTCAAAAAAAATTTGAATTTTTTCAAAAATTTGTCAATTTTCCCAAGGGGGCATACCTTCACCTATTCTAATCTGGAGCATTACTAGGGCATATTTCTTATCGATTTTCTTTGACACAACGCCGAAATGACATTGTATCAAAGAGGGGCAAATGTAGACACCAAAATTTGGTTTAGGCCTACGACTTCCATATTCATCATTATTTCTGTTCTTCACGGTCACGATTAAATAATGTCAATTATTTAATTAATTCACCTTTTGTTAATTCTTCTATTAATTAAATAATCTTAATTATTTAATTAATTCACTTTTCTTTATTCTATCTGATTAATTAAATAAATGCTTTCTATTTAATTATATTACTAATTAACCTTATCCTTCTTGTCAAATTAAATAAATTCTTATTTAATTTACTCTTTATCATATTTCAACTATAATTAAATAAATTCTTTATTTAATTATTCTCCAAATATCGAGTATTGAATTAAATGAATTATTTAATTCATTAATTCTATTTTAACACATTCTTCTATATTTTAGATAATTATGTGAGTTATCTAAGTATTCACTTTTACTCGACTCAACATCTATTTTAATCGCTCAGTTAACTCTTCCTTTGATGTCTGAGTGGTGTCTCGAGTAATCTCTTCATCAAATCATTCAATCATCCAGTTCTAACTCATTTATGTGCACATGCATATTAATTAAATATTCTTATTTAATTAATTAAATGTTGTGCGTGCATTCAAACAAGAGTCGTTATAATCAATCTTCATCTTTTTCATGCAAAGATATTTCTTATGTTTTTGAATGCCGAATTGAAGATTAAATCATTTATTTAATCTTTTATTCTATTTCTAGTTTGTATCACTCATGTCATTATTGACAATTATCATAATGCATGCCTAATCTGTCGATCTTAACCGTTCGTTGATCTTTCAATCCAGGCCTATCATTCGAATAATCAAATTTCTACAAATTGGTCTAATCTTCATCATTCTAATCTCTCTCAAAATTGAAATCTCTTTTCGAATCTTGCGAGCACTTTGTCTTGAATCTTCGATATTTTGCTAATCACTATCTTAGGCTATACTTGCACAAATTTACTAAAAATCTGAGGGCAATTATACTACATAAGCGAAATGGAGAAGGGAAATCGAGATGAATCATGGAAATACATTTGAAATTGGTGAGATTGTTTCAGTTTTAATTACGTTTTACTTTCCTATGTACTTTGTTGCTTAACATTTATATTTGCATCTTAGATTTAGTATTGCATGCATGTTTGCTTCTAATGATCTTTGTTTTCTATTGTGCAACTTTCTATGGTGTTACAATTATGACACAAGAGGATGAGATCATTAAAAAAATTCTTAACATTACTTTTCCTATTCTCCATTCATCTCCTAACACCTCCTCTACTTGTGAGAACACTTTAGTGAAAGAGGACACAATCATGAAAAATCATGAAAATATCATTTGTGAAGAGGATATGTTGGTGTTAAGAGATCCAATTATTGACATCTATGGCAATCCTACCTCTCCTACTTGGGAAGACATTAGAGGACATGGGGATATAATTTTAGATAACCATGACAATCAAATTTACTCTTCTGCTAATATCTCTCACAGATGCAAAGAAGATAGTTTGGTGTTAGAATATACATGTATTGAGATTCATGAGAATCTTGTTTCACCCCTTCCTAATGTTCCTACCATTTGGAAATATCTATTTGAATAAAAGGATCCAATCATTGGTAAGCACTAATATAGTAATTATTCTTCTCTCGATTCCCCTACTTGTGATGAAGCTAATTTAAAAAATCTAGCCATGGAATGTGATGAAGCTCTTGTTTCCTCCTCTTCTAAAATATCTCTTACTAGGGTAGATATTATGGAATGAGAGAATAAGACCTTAGAGAACAAATATTAAATCATAGAAAATTATAAAAATCTAATTTGGACTTCTCCTAATATCTCTACTATTTGTGAAGAAGATATTTTAGGAGATCCAATTGATGAGAGTCACAAGAATCCTATTTTTCTTTCTTCCCCTAAGGAAAGCATTATTGAACAATAGAATTCCATCTTTGATAAGAATGAAAAGACAACAATTAATAACTCCCTTACTTGTGATGAAGTCATCTTAGAAGAACCAACCATTTAATGTCATGAACATGTAGTTTTTATCTCTCCTAAAATCTCTCCTACTAGGGAAGATATCATGGTGGAATAAAATGAGAACATTGACACATGTCTTTCAAACAATAGTGATGAGGCTTCCTTAGATGAAGTTGAAGTGATATTAGACTCCCCTTCACTAATAAATAATGAAAACAAGGATAAGTGTGTTGAGGTTATGAACATTAGAAATCCCTTGAGTCCTCTAAGGGTGATCCCACAATACTGGTTTACACTTATCAAAGATCTTGATTTTTGTTGAAATCGCATATTTTTAGAAAATATAATGATTTAAGCCTAAAAATTTCCATTTAAAGAATTCCAATTGAAGAGTATTTGATCAAACCACCTTATATCAAACCCCCTTGAATAGAACCCCACTAGTTTTAAACTATGCCTATAATGAAGTCTCCTTTACACCCATCAAAATGCTAATAGAAAACCACTTTTCATTTATATTTTGGGGGATAAAATGAATTCATTTAAAATTTATTTTTTTGTGAGTATGTAGTCCTTATTATAAGATTCCAAAATATTATAATTTTAAATAAATTAAATTTGATTATTATATTTATTTTTTATTTCTTGCAAATGTATTTTTTTCACCAAAAATCAAGCTCTTTCTTCGGCACATGTGGAAAAATAACATATTATCAAAATAAATTCTGAAAAATATATTTAGGCTAGGTATTGATATCCTTGATCTAGTAAAAGAAAAAATGAATTTTGATACATACAAAATAGTTATGTTGTATGCAATCCTCCTATGTTTGAATTGTAATTGGCTTGACTTTGAAACATGATTAAGGAAAAAATATTCAATAAAACACTATGAAACCAAAAATTATGTTGTGTATGGTGAGCATCACTCCTTAAAAATAGTGTTTACTAATAAAAACTAGTTTCGGAAGATGGGAAAAGAAGCGCAATATGATTCCAATTTTTTTAAAAATATATATATTTAGAATCTACAAAAAAAATGTTAGAAATCACTAGTTTGTATCAACTTCAAGTTCCTCATGGTTTAGCCGCTATAGGTGCCCAAAAGTGAAGATTTAGTTAGAAAAATTTAGTTTAATGTCCAATTTTCCCAAACATTGTAAACTAATATTGTGGAATCACCCCTACTTATTAGACCTCCTAAAAACCCTTTGATTATTGGACCACCTAAGCCCCACTTTATTATTTATCCACCCTCACAAAAACCACAAATTTAAAATAAATTTGTGCTTATCTTAGAACCACCTAAAATGCAACTTGATAATGATAATGTTTCACAACAACCAAGTTACAATACTATTGCTCATACATATAACACTATGATTAATCCACAACAAAGACAAACAACTCCAACATCCCTCCCATTTCCTTAACCTATCTTGCTTAGTGCTCCTTGTTTGGCCTCACATAGTGGAAAGTAGTATGATCTTGTTGAACTTAAAAATACTCTTGCTAAGATAGCCTTTCTGGACCTCATTCAATCCTCACCTAGTTATCATAACATGATTCAAAGTGCTTTAAAACAAGTTCCTACCCCTCGTAACATGCAACCAAAAAATTACTTAACTTAGACATTAATTTTTGTCAAGATGAGTTACCTTCATTAGAAGAGTAAGAAAAAAATGAAGTTTTGATGATCATATCTTACATTATTCAAATTGTAATAAAGAGAACCCTTGTTGACAGTGGTTCAATTCTTAATGTGTGTAGTGTGACACTTCTGGAGAAGATTCATGCAAATAAGAGTGAAATTGTCCTTGATTCTTTATCGATTCTTGGGTTTGACAATGTAGGAAAACAACCACTTGGAGTCATCACATTACCTATTAAAGTTGGAAAGGTCCTATTACAACCTCTAGTCCATGTTATGCCTCATGGTCTTTCTTATAATATCCTCTTGGGCAGAACATGATTCATGCAATGAATGGGGTACCTTCTACCCTTCATCAAAAAATGAAGTACATCTATGACAACAAAGTTTACACACTCAAAGCTGATCCTAAACCTGAAAATTGTTTAATTGCTAAGAAAGAAGGACAAGATATTTTGGAATCATCGATAGCAACTACAAAAGTGGAAGTCACAAAAGTAAAAGAGAACAAGAATAACATTGATGAAGTCACTAAGTTATTGAAATATGATTGGGGCTCCCTAGATTTCACACCAACATTCATGGGAGAATACAAGATCATAAACAAAGAGTCTAAAAAGGGTAAAGAAAAAGTGGTAATGTTGACACAAGATTCAACACAAAATTTGAAATCATTCACCTCAACCACTTTAGAAGAAGAAACAAATTACACAACAAAATTCAATGAAGCTGATTATTAACAACCACCAAATCCAAAACAAATGAAAAAAATTATGCAAGATTTTATGAACTTATGAAACAACTTGGCTATAGTGGAAAATGATGTGGTGTTATAGAATAAACTATATGTGTTCCTATAGAGCCTAACACACAAGAAACAACTAGTGTTCTTGGTTATTGTCTCTCAAAAGAAACAAACAAGCCTTCACTCAATACTAACACTATTACATTTAAGATTCTCCTAAGCCAACTTTAGCATTAGTGCATCCTAAATTGATAGAAACTAGTTGTCTTGGTTATTTTCCTTTGAAATAAATGAAAGAAACAAATAAATCTTCACTTAACATCGATCTCATCACACAAAAAATTCCTAAGACATTCCTTAGTAACAATTGGAGTTCGTTAGATTTTACACCCTACTTTCAAGGAGAGAACAAAATCTCACAATCTAAAGGGTCTTATTTAAGTATGACACCTTGCATTAAGCAAGAGATATCTTTATTGCACAATAAAGGAACATCTTTTACTATCAATAAAGAAAGTATCTTTTTGAGACTCCTCCAAGATCATTTGACATCTCTCCCTCCAAGAACATGAAATAAATTTTACTACAAGAGTTTACTTTTTGCATATCATAGAGTTCATGGTCATTCTACTAATGAATGTAAGGCTTTGGCTAATAAAATTCAACATCATAAGGATTGTGGTGCTCTTCCTTGTTTTGAAGCACCTAGTTCTTTAATTGATACTTATTTTCAATTTTCTCATCAATCACCTCGGCTCACCCTTTTCTTGCACTAACTGGGGGAAAGGAAGTTAGGTTATCCTTGTCCTCATTTAACAATTTTTTATTCTCTTTTTTCATGTTGATTACCTTTCATGTATATTTAAGATCAAGCTTGGTATGTGAATGACATGCCTTTATTTGGATCACATGTGATGTACTATGTTTGGTATTGCATTTTGGGGAAAAACCCTTATTCATGATGTAGTTTCATCTAGGAACATATGACCTGGCATAGGGCTTTCTAAAAAATATATCATGTCCATTTTCAACTTTAAAGTGGAATACTCATATAAATGGTGTTCACAATTGCTTTAAATTTTGGGCATAAATCAACACTCACATTTCTTTGTGTGATTTTCCTTATTCTTATGATGTGTCCTTTTATTGGTGGTGTCATTGGGTTTTATTTCCTCAGAGAGTGTGATATTTGTTTGACTTTTCCTCTCCTAGGGATGTTAGGAATGATGTTCCCTAATAAGAGACCTTACAGGAACAAATATCCCTTTGATAAAAAAACTTTACTTGCATGTCATTCATAAGTGCTTAGCATAACACAGCTTGTTAGGACTTGATAAGTTTGAATTTTCATTTTGTGGTGCCCTATTGAAGTTATTAGAGGGATAGATTTGGTATGGTTAGTATGATGAGAACTCACATATAGAAATGAATTTCTCACTAAGCCACCCATTGCGAAAACTCACCTAGTGGATAGCTTGAGGTTCCAGTACACTAAAGTGAGTGTGCAATTTGGAAAAATAGTTGAGTCTTGATCCACATCGATTTGGATAGAATGTCGAGGCTTGATCCACCCTTTTATTTTTTTTTCTATTTTTCCTTCTTTTATTCTTTGACATTGTATGGTTGTGTATATTTTTCATTGTTGCATACATAAGTGTCTTGAATGTCTACATTAGTGTGAGTTTTACATGGGGTCATACTCTCACTAAAGTAGGGGGAAAGTGTATTAATAGAAAAAGCAACCATTTTTCACTTAATTTTGAAATAATAAAATGAGCCTAATGTTTCCTTGATTTAGTGTTGTAATGTGTTTTACACATTCACATTAATTTTAGGGCCCTTTCAAACTCAATAGACTTAATTGTGCCTTATTTAGGATGTTGTAAAGTGTATATTTACACTTTCACACTAATCTAGGGCTCTATTAATTGATTGAGGTTAATTTTCCTTAATAGGCCCCTTTAGTTCAAATCAAGCATAATTAATTATAAATTTTGAGGGATAAAACTTGACATTCATAAATTCCATTACACAACAGTTTATTGTTGAAGGTGTGTGTCCAAGGTTAGTAACCTAGGACCCATTTGCCACCTGGTGAATGGGTCCTTATTAGGTCCTAGAACCCTATTTTAACATGACATTTCATATTTCCCAAAGTGTGTCCTAGTTAAGTGAGCTAGGACACATTTTCCACATGGAAAATGGGTCATCACTTAGACCTAGGACCCCTGTTTGAAATATGTTTTTGGTAGTTTTTTAATGATTTCAAATCCTAGGTTTGATGCCGGGTTGTGATATTTCAATTTCATGATTTAATGATAAGTTATGTATAAATACAAGGTTGTTTCACTTAGTTTCACCTCGTAATTCAAGTTATCTTAAGAGCACTTTAAAGAGAGCATTATAGAGAATTCAAGAGAATTTCTAAGGAATTCAATGGTAGATTTGAAGAATATTATTGCAACAATCAAGAGTCATTTCATCATGCATGTTATTGAGCTAATTTGTTGATGTAGCATCAAAGATCAAATCAAGCATATTTAAGGTGTTGTTTCTAATCAAGTTTTATGATATAGATCTACATTCATTGAGGCCACTTCCAGAAGAAAGTTTGTAGATTTTCCATCCAAGTTTTCAAAAAAGGTATAAATGTTTAATGTTTCTTGATTTGATGCTTCATTTTTCATTGTTTCATCATAACGTTTAATTACCAAAATGAGGTTTGACTAGGATCTAAGAGTGTAGACTAAGAAGAGTAGAACCTAGAAATTTATTTTCCATATGCCTAGCTAGGACCCACTCACCATAGGGTGAATGAGTCCTTAGTGAGATCTAAAAAAACACTTTTTGAAATAGGTACATAAAATTTGACCCTCTTAAAACTTTTTTTTTATTGGTATTTGGGTTAAGTTTTATTTATGTAACTCATTTACACATTATAACACACATTTTGAATGAAATAAAGTGGAAATTGGGTTCATCATTTTGTTTCATTATGGTGAACCTATTTCCCTTAATTTTAGTTATTCATCACTGACATCACCCATATCTCACCCTAAAGATTCTAGGTCTCAAAATCCTATGACTGCAAAAAGAGAAGAGATACTTAAATCCTCATAAATTTTTAAATTAATGGATGATTAGCCAAGTAATTAACATCCTTATCTACCAAATCAAGATGAATCACCAAAATTGGATAGTCTTTGATCCTTTCTATGAAACCATTCAATTTCAAAATTTGAGGGCCACTAGATTATGAGTCAAGCCATCCCCACTTGAGGGTTCATTCAAAAGATTAATCACACTCTCATCCATAGAAAAAGAAGGATAATACCCCATTAAATTCTCCCTAAAATGCATATTTTTCTTTGATCTTGAAGCACCGATTAAATCCAACTCCATTCAAGAAGAAAAAGATTACAAAAAATTCCCAGTTACACACACCCTAAAAATTGCACCCAAACAACAAACAAACAAAAAAAATTACAAAATAATCACATAAACAACTAAATACTATTGCTCATATATATATAATTTGTGAAACTAAAATTTTAATTATAACAATGTAAACCAATAGAGCCTCAAAAAATTACTAAATTACTTTCATAAAATTACTAAATTGAAAAAAACCAATATTTTTAAACTATCATGAAGGGACAAAGTAACCTTAATGCTTGAATAATGTTTTAATTCAATGGTTTATTGATGAATAATTCACACTTTTTATTCCCCTTACTCATATTCTTAATCTCTTCACACCCTTGTTATATTTCTCACTCTAACAATCATGTAGCTTGTTTTTGCAACCTTCAACCTTGTAACTAAAACTTGGGAGTGATTTGGAATATATTTTAGATAAATATTTACAATATTTTTATGAATTCTTAGGGTATGGGTGGGGCCTATAGACCATCGGGGTCAAGGTTTGTGGCACAAAGATAAAAAACTTAATCTATTTCTAGGGACACCTAACAACATTTGATGTAGTTGGGAGATTATTATTAGTCCCTTAAGCATTTTAGGATGTGTTTGAATCTTAATAAAATATCTACAATTTGTTGTTGTCTCTTAAATATTCCCCCTTTGAGAGAAACATCCCCAAGTAAGTGGTGGTGTTGTGGATGGGATGACAAGGGGTATTTCCCCCAATGCCTAATTACTTCAAAACATCACTAACCCAAAAATGCTTAAATTAGAGGGGGGACACATCCTTATGGAATAAGGATACAAATGTGTATTAGGAATCTTATGGTTATGTGGATAATGAGTCACTTAAAAACATGTACTTGACAATAAAAGTGAGTATAAAAATAAAATCAATTCAAAACAATTATCACTCAAATATTTATCAATATCTATAAATGATTATTAAAAGTTTTTTTGAAAAGTAAAAAAAGAAAATTTAATTAATTTTTTTTTATACCTATGCACATTCAGTCATTTAGCCAGGAGTTACATGGCCAAGGCTATTTTTTTTCCCTCGATAGACCTACTTAGATTTTTGTGATTTGATAGCCATTATGTAGGTTTTGATTCCTTCTAGACACAATGATAGTGTTTCTTTAAAAAACAAATCACTTCTAGTTGATTGTTACCTACAAATTTCAACATAAAACCCTACAAATACAACCTATAATATTAAGTTCAATAAAATCACATGTACTAGTGTTAGACCTATATAATTTCATGTCATGTTAGCCAACATACATGTACATGTAAAATATAAAATTGAAATAGCATCAAAGTAAAATGAATTCAGCACTAAAAACTTAACATGCAAATTTCTGATTGAGCATATATGCAAAGTTTTTTTCCTTTGTATTGTGGGTGATCAATTCACCAATATAACATTAGTTTTCTCTAGATTCAAAGTTGATATGACTATAAGAGGATATAAATTCTTGATTAATGATTGATAATTGATGATTGATTTATAGGTTGAAAAGAATATTTGATGAATGGATAAGATTGAATCATGAAATTGAGATTTGATCCTTATATGGGGTACTAGTGAGGAGATGTGTCATGGATAGGTGAGTTGCACATTATTCTAATTTTTAATTAAATAAGATAATAATTTTTCAACTCAATTTGACTAGGGAATTAAATTTGATCAATTAGTCAACTACTTCCATGGTGAAATTAATTGAGTGTATGACATAATCAATGTGAGTTGACTATTACATGAAATAGTTAAGTAATTTTAGGGATGCGTGAAGTGAATTTCATTGATGAGTGGAACTAGGAGTATGTTTGAGTGGACTGATTAGAGTAATTTGTCCACTAGATGATGTGAAAATAATTAATTAGTTGAATTATTTGTGCACATGTGAAATAAATTAGTATTAAATTAATTTATTAATGTATAATATTTGGATAAATAGTTAGTGGATAAATAGGCGGTTAACTAGTTTATTAAATGGATAAATAGTATGCCAAATTTAATTAGATAACTTATGAATTATTTAATCAAATTATTGAGTATTATGTGTGTTAGGTGACAAGGAGATAATGTGTGTGTACTATCTAATGAAATAATGAATTATATGATGATTGGATAAAATTAGTACTTAGGTGATCAGGTTGTAACATGATTACCTAAATGATAAAGTGATTTAGTGAATGATTAGATTTCCTAGGAGATGAGTCAGGTGATATAGGTGAAATAGATGAATTAAATGTTTAAGTGAAGATGGAATTTCATAGGTGTCTATAGATCGCTATAATTCCTCTCTAATTCAAAAAAAAATGAACAAAAAAGATAAATATAAATTTTAGAATTTTTATGAGATATTTGATTTATATATTGATGGAATCTTTTTAGAATATTTTTTTATAAATATTTAAGATGATAAAGGATGCCTCTTAAATCAATGTAATAAAACTAATTATCCATCCCCCTTCTTTTTCTAGATATTCATTTTCCATTACCTTTTCAACCAAAATAAATATTGAAGAACACTTTATCCATGCCTCTTCTTTTTCTTGATATCCCTTCCCAATCCTTTAACAACCAAACCACATAAGTATAGATACATGGAATCACTTTTTCCTATCACTATATGCTAAGAATAATAGATGTACCTCTTTTTTAGAGGAGAATAAATAACATCAATTTTAAAAAGGTTTCCTCTATAACTACTCCCTTGCCTCAAAAAATATTAACCTTGTTGACGGGGACAACAAAAAATTTAAAAATTTAATTAAGACATTTTATTTCTATTTTTATAAAATATTTTGAGTGTATTTTTGCACAAAAAATGTAGATGATAAAGGGTGCATCTTGAATTAGTGCAAAATTCCTTAACTCTATATTCTCCTTCTCTTTCTATATATATTTTTTCTCATGGCCTCAACAACCAAACTACATTTATCTCAAGACATAGGGTTCCCTAGTCATATCCATTTTATTTGGAAGATTCTTACTTTGAGGCTATTAGAAATGTAATTGGTTAATTCTCAATGTTGAATATATTGATTTTTACATCTACATTTATCCATATTCTATTGGACATAGATGTGTACAAGGATCATCCAAAGGAAACTGATTTTATGGTTGAGCATAGTCCTTGGACTCAACAACCTACCTATGAGGATCTTCCTTTCAAATGTGTATTATTTTCCACCATTAGGCACCTAGCTTCGAATTACCCACTATCTCATGCACAACAACATGGTGGAGGAATTTCAAGAATGATCAATTAAAAATCAACACTTCTAACTATTTATTTTATGGTTCCTCTCAAGATGATTAGTCTTCTTATGATGTTATGTCTTATCTTAATGTTCCTCCTATAGTGATTTAGGTTCCCAAAGGGGTTTGTATTGTGTTTGACATGGATTTGGAGATTCTTGCTCCTTTAATTCCTAAATTGGTGATTATGACATAGTTTATGATCTAGCTATTTAGTTTTTTATTACCACTACTCCTATTATATCATCATCTTGGTGGAGAATATACCTTCTCTTGAGTTGGTTAATTGATAATTGGAAACACTAGCTAGGAGTTCCCCATTTTCCTTTGCACCATAGATGGGCCCTTTGATGGGGAGTCATCCATTCTCCTAGTTTTGATGACTTGGATGGTAATATCTCCTAGATATTTTTCAAAGGTGGAAAAAAGGTCTTCCTAAATCTATCTCCTGATAGTACACTAAAGATAAGGGTGTAAGGTTTCATGGGGTAGGGTTGGGTATTATTTATGGTATATCCTTATGCACACTTTTATACGTGGTATCTTTGTTGCAATTGTATTGGATCTTTCTTGACAGATTTGTTGTAATTATGTATGATTTTACTTGGAAACTTCACTATAGGGTTTATGTTCCTTTAAAAACTAGCTTATCTTACTCAAAAATTTCATTTTAACTTCTTATATCATAATTTTTATTATATAATTTCTATTTTATTTTAAAACATAAAAAAGTAAATGTATGAACCAATATCCTAATACCTGCAAAACACAACAAACAAACACATTTGAAGATTGAAATGCAAGTTAGAATCTAAGTTCCCCATGAAATCCATTTACAAAGCTTAAATTAGGAAAAGAGATGAAGAACACAATAAGAAAACAATAAAAGAGGGTTGAATCCTAATTAAACAAGAAAACTATTTATCCCATGGGGGAATTGGTGCTAATTTGATGTGAAAATTGGCCCTTTCCCAACTCCAATGATGCAATGTTAATGATTGATGAAAAGTGATCCACTTTATGAAGATTCAATGAAGCTCCATGATGAAAAACCTACATAACCTAGCTAAGACTTGATGAAAATTGATGAAAATTGCTATGCTTGAGAATGGATTTGAGTATAGTATGTTTTCTCAAATTGTGGATGCAAAATACAAAGAGAAGCCTTCTATAAATAGAAGAACAAGATGAAGGAAAAATAAAAATGGATGAATGTGGGATCATTCAACATCCAATGGGAAAGTCCCACTTGTTAAGATGTGAATGGAGGAAGCTTGAGCACATTTTGGAGAATGTGCAAAGAGGGGGGGGATTCAAAATTCAAAAGATGGCTTGAAGTATGAGGTGAAAGGTGAAGTTAACGCCACATGGCTCAAGAAAAGGACTTGTAAGAGATTTTAAATGCTTTGTTGGAAGGGACAAGTCCTTTTGGGGGAAGATTTCAAATTTGAGGAATATTCCATCTTTGATGCCTTTTTTGAATGAAAATAGATGATTTATAAATCAATTAAATTGATTTTCATGCACAAGTTGCAAAATCTAGAGAATTTGATGGATTAAGACTAAGATTAATCAAGATTTGATTAATTTAAAGGAGATTAGATAATTTGAACATTTGATTTATATTTTTGGATTTAAATAAATCAAAATGAGAGGAATAATGATTTTAGACTTAATTAAATAAGATTTTATTTATTTAATTAAAGAGGATGGTGTTAGCTTTAAATCAAATAAAGATTAATTTATTTAATTTAAATGAGATGACTTTAGAGATGAATTAAATAAAATTAATTATTTATTTAAAAGAGGCACTATAAGATTAATTAAACAAAGTGATTTATTTAATTATTAGGAGATGATGATTTAATCAGATAAAAAATGATTTATTTAATTAAGAGATGAAATGTGATTAATTTAATTAAATAGAGATTATTTGATTAATTGATTAGTAGAAAGATGATTCGGGATGAACTAGTGTTAGTAAGATCAAGATCAAGTGTATATGATCAATTGGTATATTGTCAATGTCTACATTTTTTCCCCCTTTGAAGCAATGCACTTGTTGCATTGGTTCAAAGAATAAACTACCTTGATCAAAATTCAAAAATTCTCTTAATTTTTCGAATGTCCAACTACTACCCCAGTGAATGAAGAATTATGCTAGTATACTTCCCCCTCAAGAGATAAATTTAAAAGGTTCAATTTGAGGGTCAATCTCATGAAAAAGAGGTTCAAGATTAGTTTAGCTCAAATGTTTAATGTAGACAGATTTAATAATGTAGATAGTCATTGGCCATGGGTAGCCTCATGACTATTTTGATATATTACTCAAACTTGATCCTAATTTGTACCATGACAATTACATTATTGATGATATAAATGAGATGATTATACTATTTATATGTAATGGATGATATGGATGCACATGATATGATATGATGATGCTTTTATGATTATGCAAATGGATGTTAAATGTATGGTTTATAACATACTTTAGAATAACCAATCTATATTATGCAATGATGAAATGCAATGCATGCGAGATGATCAATGTTTCTTATATGATATGATATGCATTATACAGTATACTAACGGTTTGTGGATGGAAGATAGATGCAATGGTGATGATTTATGATTAACTATCATGGTACCATGTTACCGTGAGGGTAAGTAAGAATAAATAAGACAATGACAAGAGAATCCAACAAGCCAACTTTAATGATGATGATGATGATGATTTTCTTACCAAGGAGTTAGGATTTTCAAAGGGCCAATTACCTTATGTTTGATAGCACATGTAGGCATGATGCATCATGGTATAAAGAACTAGGATGGCATTGCACCTAGTGCAATGGACTTTGACTCAACAAACAAATAGGAGTATTCTTGTTCACACCTGACATACGAAATTTTTTCTAAGATGCACCTAACAAAGCAAGTATTCACCAAGTTATATTACAAGAATGTCCAACAAGCACAACAAACAAAAATATAATGATCGATGCCCCATTCCTTTATCTCTAAATCACTTTGATTAGACATCATCGAGAGGTCATTGGAATGAGCGCAATAAGATAAATCAAAAAGAAAAGATCAAGCACACAAACAAATCAATGTTCTTCATACCTCTCGCCAAGGGAATGTGTTTTGGTTAGGATAAGAATCCAAAGTGATATCTAAAATGATGCCCATTGTAAAAATGATATATCCTAGGACATGTATTGTATAGGATGATGATGGGTTGATAAGTTGTTTTGATAGGCTTTTGATATAAAGTTGATTGGCATGTTTGAAAATGATCAAGAGTTTGATTTTGTGTTTAATGGTTTGTTGTTTCAATTTTGATTTTACATTTGAAGTTTTCTTTTGTTGATTTTTGTACTTGTTTCTATTTCTGTTGCCAAAGGATGAAGGTGACGATTGAATTATTATGGATGATTGATTATTGTGGGTAAAAGTGAGATGAGATGAATGGATTTTTTTTCAAATATTTGGATGTTTTTTATTTTTTTGAAATGTTTTGAGGCTATTTTTTGGTATTTTTGATATTTTTACAAATGTTTTAATTTTTCAATTTTCCAATGTTTTTGTTTTTTTTCTGAGATTTTATAAATGTTTTTGGATTTTGTGTCTTGAGGGCTGATCAAAGATTAGCCTTGCCTACATTTAAGCTCAAAGATGACATAGTTCAAATGACCAATTTTTTTACGTTTTTCTAACTTTTTGAGTGTTTTTAGATTTTGATATGATTGTTGATGTTTTTGGATTTTCTCATGATTTTGATGATTTTGATATGTGTGATGGTATCAGTGCTCAATTTTGGGATTTTGTTGAAAACCAAGCTAAGGTTGATTGATCAAATCGATGGATTGATGATGATAACATTGTTGAGGATATGCAAGGATAGTGTTACACAACACAAGAATTAGGATGAATATCCCAAGATGATAAAGGATTGATTGGATTTGATTGATTAGGATTTTGAAGCTTGGTTTTAGAACAAAATTTATTTTGGATGATTTGATGTGACGTTGAAGCAGACATTAGATGTGACTAATAGTGATTGTTTGGATTGATGTTCGACAAAAGATGAATATTGATAAGGAATGTCTTCTCGTCAAAATATACGATGGGCTAGTGATTTGGATGTTGGATCACAAATGCTTTGACCAATTTGATTTTATGTTTTTCAATGTTCAGATCACCACATAAGTGGGAGGATATAGATCAAGATTTATTCCCAAAGCAAGATGTAAATATCTGCACACAGTGTCGAGCAATGTATGGAATATCATGGATGGATCATTGGATAGGTGTATGGATGGAGGGATGTGTATTATCTTGTGATAAGATAAGGTGTTTGAATAGGGTATGCTCATTTGGATAATGCTTCATGGTTGAGATAATGTTGGATAGGATAGGATCAATGAAAATGACCCATGTCAAAATGTTTACCATAAGCAAGCATAAAGTGTGCACCAAACTTTCACTAAGATCAAGATAATTTGGACTATGTACGCATATGGATAAAAATGGATTTACTATGGTTGAGATGGATGGAATGTTGGATTTATTATGAATGGGATGAGATGTTTCCACCTGAACTAGTGCACGTAGATGCTCGATTCTACACATGACATGTGTTTGCTAGGTTTTCATCATGGTACCTATCCAAAGTGCCACCGTAGTCATTTTCATTGGAGGAAAAAAAATTGTTTATTATTTTTAATCCTTTTTCTATTTTTTTAGATTTTCATATTTTTTGATTTTTGTATTTTTCTAAAATATTTTAGGCTCATGCTAAATCACCTTACAGTGTTGATGTAGATGCTTCTGTCATAATGTGCCATCGATATCCTACTTGAAGAAGCTTCTTTTCCAAGATACATGAAATTGAATGCAACTTTTGAGATTCATGGTCTACTTTATTGATACTACAATTAAAACTATCTTTATGTGCAGATTGCAATAGATTTCGTTTTGAAACATTATGATGAAGGGTCATTGCCAATACATGGTCAATGTGAGAATTGGATATCATGTGTGGAGGTGTGGATGGAGTGTGTTTAGGGATAGAAGATGGATTGGTTGACAACTTCGAACTTTTGACTCTCCAGACTTGGGAAGATGAGCAATGATGGGTGGATATAAAAGTGTGTGTGGAATTAGGGCCAATAGCTTGATATACTTTGTATGTTCCTTGAGAAGCTTGATTTTTTCTTTGTGGACATCTTTTTTGGATACTTTTCCCTTTTTAATTTTTCCCCATAGTTTATTTGACCAATGGAGTTTGATAGGGATAATCTTTCTTTGTATTTTTTGGTACACATTTGTATTTGATTTGTCCATTATACTTCCTTGCTTCTTCTACTTTGATAGTGTTACTTATGATTTGATTCAAATATTTCTTTTGACATTGGTACCAATTCATGGATAGGGTGATGGGTGGATGAATATTCATTACATGGCTAGTTGTAGTGTTGGCATCAATTTCATCATAATGATTCTTCATGTTCCCTATGTTGAAATTTTCCTGAGACATAATTGTCCCCAGTATGGTGGTAGTGGCACTTTCCTTCCTTGATTCTTCTTTCTTTGAGATGTCTTGCTTAGTAAGCATTCTATGATAAATGTCTACTTACTATAGATGATGTTTTTTCAATTTGTTGCTCTACTGACTTTGAAATGTCCTATTCTGTCTGACCCATTTCTTTGAGTGGATAATGCTAGATATCTTCATACATGACGTTCTCAATTTGAAATGGGGATATATCTTATCCTAATGTTGAAAACTCATCCTAACTGTAGGAATCAATAATCTTCTCTTTTGTGTAATAATGTCAAGAGTAAAGGAATCATGTCCTAAATGAAGATCACCTACGTGTCCATCCATAGAAATAATCTCATGGGTATATGGAGGAGTATGTGCTATGTGGATATGATCATCTTGTATAGATAGGAGAGTATCCATTAGATTATTGTAATAACTTGGGGATACAAATTCTTGATCTTGAATGATTTTAGAATTGCTTTCAACATGATTTGGCTCAAGTTCTTGACATGGATCAATTTCAAAGGATGGATTGCTTACAAAAGGTTCTTGGATATATTCATTAGGCATAAGAAGTGGCTCAATATCCTCTTGATCTTTGAGTGAATTTGGATCAAGTGTTGAGTTGAAGATTCCTTCAATATCGGCAATCATGAGGTCGAAGGATGTCAATATGTCTTGGAAAGGACCATTGCTAGACTTTGGTGAGAGATGTTCATCATACTTTAGAATAAATTTTTGAGATACATCCTCTAACTTATTAGGTGATTTAGAGACATTTTCAACATGATCATTGGTCGATGGATTGTTGATTACAAGATCAAATAATGTTAACACTCCTTGAAATAGATTATTGTTAGATATTGTTGAGGGGTTCTTCTCATGATAAAAAAGTGACTCTTGATGTATGTTGATTTGATCTTCAGATCAGATAGAAACATATTCCATGTGTTTGTTGATAAATAGGTTTTGATCATCTCATCATTGACTTCGAATGATACATGGAGTCATTAAAATTTTGATGGGATTTTGAAAAACATTTCCTTGTTTAGCTTGGTATTGGGCTTGACCTTGCACTTGTGTCTGAGCCTGGGCTTGTGCTTGTTGGGCTTGTAGTGTGGCTTGGGAAAATTGAGAAGCTTGTACAACTTGCTAAGCAACTAGTTTCTCATCCTGTCAATTTTGGTTTTGTTGGAGTGCCTTCTGATAAGAAACCTACTGAGCGGCTTGCAATGTAATGTTGTATTGGTTTGATGTGTTTGGTTTCAGTGGTTGTGGTGGTGGAGATGGTTTTAGAATAGTGATTGTTGTGGTGATAAGAGATACCGCTATATTGATGATTGGGATTTGAGTGGTGGATGGTGCAATCGATATGGTTGGTCCTTGAGAGACCATGTTTTGAGGGATGATAGATGATGTGTTGGTTGCTAGTGATATGGAGATGGTTGCCATCTATTTTTGTGATATTTATGGAAAGGGGGGAGGATTTGGTATGATTCCTTGATTTATGGTTGGGGGGATGTTCAGGATGAGTGGTGGTAGTGAAGGTAGCCCCAAACCAAGAGGTGATACGAATGTTAATGGAAAGGGTGAGAGTGGTGGGAATGTGAGTGGCATGCTCCCTTGGGGAAATGATGAAATTTGATCAAAAATGCCCCCTAGTCCAAATAAGTCACCTTCTCCTTGTGAGGTTGTAGGGAGAGAGGTTTGAGGGGTTGCATGAACTAATGATGATGGGTCATTAGGATTATGAAAATTGAGGGGGACGTATGGGTGTGATGGATTTTGAACAAAATTCATGTGATTTTCCAACATATCAATCCAAATATTTACCAAGTGTGGATTTAATAAGTTCGTGCTTGGTATATTCTCATTTGGCATGTATGGATTTGGTGGGGTAATTATTTTTTTGTTGAAGACTCATGCATTGAGTATTTGGTTGATAGATTTGTAATTTTGGACTTGGATTTAAATCTACTATGAAAAAAGGTGTTCCAAGATTTAGATTGGGTATACTCACATTTGTTGTGCCATTGAGGTTTGTAGGACATAATGATCCCATGTATGGATTCTATAAATGTGATTTTTGAAAATCCATTGGTTTTGTAAGGTCTTTATAGTTTGGTTGACTTGGATTACTTATGATGTATGGATCAAGTTTATATTCAATGTTCTTCTTGTGTTTTGACCTTGTTGTAAAAGTGACCT
Source organism: Sequoia sempervirens (assembly GCA_007258455.2). NCBI lineage: Eukaryota > Viridiplantae > Streptophyta > Pinopsida > Cupressales > Cupressaceae > Sequoia > Sequoia sempervirens. The sequence continues at coordinate 607,808,461 of VDFB02000015.1, read as the reverse complement.
CTAAGGTGTTTAGGACCAATGATGAGATGAAGGATGAATGGAGTGAATGATATGGTTGTTGAACTTCTAGGAACCTTGCAGGGATACTAGACTTTAGGACTTTTGGATTTTGGATTTTGGATTTGATTTGGATTTTTGGATTTGGATATTATAATGAACTCATAAACTCCAAGAGGTTAGATGTTTTCTTGGAATTAATTTTTCCACAAGGTGATAATTTAACTAAGTGTATGAAGAAGGATTGATCTATACACAAACCTAGTGAAACAAGATGATTTTTTTTTAATTCAAGAGGATTTTTCCAAAAGTCTAGTATGAATGATTTTTCCAATGGTTCAAAAGTTTCTTGTGAGACAGGATTTGATTGATGTTTGAGATGGATGAAATGATTGGTTATTTTGATCCTAAATGAACCTAAGAAGAACTTTGTTTACACTTGACCAAGGTTTTGAAGAACATGACTTTCCCTAAGAGTACTTCAAATCAAAAGATTAATATTTGCTCAAAAATACCATAAGAAAAAAGATAAACAAGCACATTTGTGGGGTTCAATTGATTTCATCTTGATTAATGAATTTCTTTTACCACAAACACTCTCTTGATTAAGTTTTAAATTGAATGTCTATGTCTCAATTTCTTTTCATCCCACAAGGTCCATTATGTTAAAATGAAGAGAATCAAGGTGATAGTTTCCTAATGTTGACTTTAGTGAGAGAAAATAGAGATAAAATTCAAATGCCTAGAAACCTCTAAGAATATGAATCCCAAGGGAAAGTAAGGGCATGCAAATTCATTCAAAGATATTTGCTTCTCCTAAAGGGTTTGAGATTTGATACTTATGTTAAATTTTTGTTTTCCAAATTTTTTCAAACAAGCAAAGTGTTTTGTAACCAAGAAGAAGAACAATCCTATGGATATGAAAGACTATATTTGTTGAGTCCCCACTTGGACAAGTCCAACTACGCTTATTCTTAGTGAATGGTTAGATTCTTGACCCCATTGGCTCCCCTCCACAACACTCACTTCTTTGGAAATCCAAGCATTGGTACCCATGAAACTCCCATGGAATACTTTCTATTTATACTAAAAACTATAAAAGTGTGGGGCAACTTTAGAATGACCATTCTTGCATCAACAAATAGATAAGGATTTTGGCCTTTATACAACAAGGGTTTTAGTTTAGAATTTTTGTTCATAGGAGTTGACCCAATGTGGTGAGAGACCATTGTTACCCTTCTCATCAGAGCCAACCATGTGATACGAGCCTTTGTTCCAGTACCCAGTTTTATATCCCGGCTAGAAATACTCTTGGCTTTAGAGTGTTACTAGTTGGGTCGTTCCCTTGGGTGAGTTCTTTTTCCCACAAGGTAGGCCCTCTAAGATAAAAAAATAGTGACAAAACATATTTATAGTTCAATCAACCTTTGTTTAGAAACAAAGGGAGAACACATGCAATAGGTTCCACTCACACTCGTAAAGTTTGTTGTTCAATTTTAAACCCAAATTGAAGTGTATGGGAAATTACTTATGCAACTTAATGTCACCAAAATCCTTTTGATTCTCAAGATCATCATGAGGCGTGAGAGAAATTCATACATTTTTTGATGATATTACATTGTGTAAGTAATTACAAAATAATGAGAACACTTGTTCATTTTAAGTCCACAAAGAAAAAGTGAATTCTTTTAAGTGCACCAAAAGAAGTGTGAGATTTGATTGTTCAATTGTTAACCTTAAACAAAATCTAGTAAATTTTCCTATGATTCTTTTTAATCCCTTTGTCTTGTTCTTTTTAAAGTTTAAATTGAAATTTATTGATTCCTACAACCTTGAAGAGATAAAATCCTTAAACTTGGAATTATAATTGCTTCCAAGAGTGTCTAAAGACACTTGATACAATAGAGAAATGATGTCATAAGAAGCTTTTCTTTTGTTTCCTCCTCCCCTTTTTGATTTCGTAACCTGCAAAAGTGCTCAAAATTTTAGATGAGATCAAGAAACAAAAGGATATATGGGTTAGATGAATCATTAAGCATAAAAACCCTGAAACTTAGACCAAGTTATAATGTGATTTGACTTTAGATGTAAATTTGAAACTTTTAACTCATTAAACTTTAAGAAACACCTACACCATTGGATATTTTACGAATTTCTACCCAATTTAAAAAAAAAAAAGCTTCAAAAAAGACCTTTATATGGCCAAGATATGGTCATTTTAAAATTGACTCTAAAAGCACTAAAACAATGCTCATATGCGCTAAAATAGTCCTCAGAAGTGCTAAAACAGTCCTCAAAAGCCCTAAAATAATGCTCAAAGCACCAAAACAGTGCTCATATGCACTAAAAAAATCCTCATAAGTGCTAAAATAGTCCTTAGAAGTGTTAAAACAATGCTCAAAGTGCCAAAACAGGGCTTGGATGCACCGTAACAGAGTGCAAATGCACTGGAAGATCTTATGGATGTGCTGTAACAGAGACTAATGAATAGAACTATTAAAAAACAATGAAATTTATTAAAGAAACATGTTAGATTTGTGATTCAATCCCTCCTAGCACCAAATGTATGAACCAAGATCGTAATACCTGCAAAACACAACAAACAAAAACATTAGAAGATTGAAATGTAAGTTAAAATCTAAGTTCCCCATGAAATCTATTTACAAAGCTTAAATTAGGAAAAGAGATGAAGAACACAATAAGAAAACAATAAAAGAGGGATTGAATCCTAATTAAGCAAGCAAACTCTTAATCCCATGGGGGAATTGGTGCCAATTTATTGTGAAAATTGGCCCTTTCTCAACTCAAATGATGCAATGTTGATGATTGATGAAAAGTGATCCACTTTGTGAAGATTCAATGAAGCTCCATGATGAAAAACCTACATAGCTTAGCTAAGACTTGACAAAAATTGATGAAAATTGCTATGCTTGAGAATGGATTTGAGTATAGTAAGTTTGCTCAAATTGTGGATGCAAAACACAAAGAGAATTCTTCTATAAATAGAAGAACAAGATGAAGGAAAGAGAAAATTAGATGAATGTGGGATCATTCAACATCCAATGGGAAAGTCCCACTTGTCAAGAAGTGAATGGAGGAAGCTTGGGCACATTTTGGAGAATGTGCAAAGAGGGAGGAGATTCAAAATTCAAAAGATGGCTTGAAGGATGAGGTGAAAGATGAATTTGATGCCACATGGCTCAAGAAAAGGACTTGTAAGAGATTTTAAATACTTTGTTGGAAGGGACAATTCCTTTTGGGGGGAGATTTCAAATTTGAGGAATATTCCATCTTTCATGCCTTTTCTGAATCAAAATAGATGATTTATAAATCAATTAAATTGATTTTCATGTGCAAGTAGAGATTATTTAATTAAATAATTAGTAGAGAGATGATTTAGGATGAACTAGTGTTAGTAAGATCAAGATTGGGTGTATAAGATCAATTGGTATATTTTCATTGTCTATAGTAAAAATAGATTTTTTTTGTTAAGGTTAATATAAGTTACATAATTATTATTTTTTATTTTTTAATGGATTCTTCATTTATAAATATGATATTTAGAATATTACACTTTTAATTTAATTTCATATTTTTTATAAGTTTGTAATTATTTAATAATTCATGAAAAAATTAAGATAATAAATTTGATATATTATTAATAGCATTGTTCCTCAATTAAATTTAAGTTTTAGAATATTTATTACAACTATGACATTTCAACTGTTGAATAACAATATTCAACCCTTAGACCAAACTTCACTTAAACAATATTATCCTCCATTAATTACTTTATTATTAATTAATTAACTCATTTTGTTAATTAGTTATTATTGAAGCAATTAAAATTAGAATGTTGTTAAATTTTATTCATCTAATATCTTTATTCCAAATCTTATTCTAAATCATAGAATTCTTTATTGTTAGGGTTAGGATTACACCCATAATTATGGGCAATGTTACGATCATAATTAGGGTTAAAGATAGTTCTAATATTAGGATAATGGTTTAGAACTTATTGTTAGGGTTAGGGTTAGAGTTAGTGCATAAGTTAGAGTGTGAGTTAGGATTAGAGTTCGGGTTATGGTTAGAGTTATAATTAGGGTGTGAGTTAGGGTTAAGGTTTGGTAATGAAAAAAATAAATTAACAATATTAAAACACTATAGTTAACAAAACTTATGTTTATTTTTATTCACATTAATAAAAATTACATTTATGGTTTTTCAAATCTCGAAAACAATAATTACAATACTATAAAGGAAAATACTAGCCACTATGACACTTGTTTATTTTTGTAAGGTAATAACTCACATTACAATAATATATATAAAGTAAATAGAATTTAATAATAAATATTTCTTTATGAATTAATATATTGGAAATTTTACGATCATTTGCATAAATAATCACACTAAATTTATAATTGTATAATCAATATTCAAAAATAAATGACTTGAAATTTATTTAACGTGAATAAATGATTCTTCTATTTAAAAATTTAATTCAAAATACTTTCTATTATTTTGACTTATTAATCTTAATTATAAGTCATGACATGTTGTTTGGAAGGAGGATAAGATTCTAGCTATTGTGCAGGATTACTCTAATCCCCCTGTGGAGTTATAGAATGAAGCTTTTAAAGGTATTTCCTCCTCCCAGATGTTGGACACTTCTTTTGTTACTTCAGGTTTGGAAGTTGGTCTTGTGAGTGATTTGTATATTCTCCTTGTTGAAAAAGCAAGAAAAGTTTTGTGGAAAATAATTCTTGAATTATATTACAACAAAAATTCATGAAAAAATATTTTAAACCACTGTGACTTAGTGATGGTCATTGGTCATATGGTGGTCTATGGTTTGGGTGGTGTTTCTTATGCTCTAATGATCTGCTTCCTGTAATCGTTTTGTTGTTCTTTTTGGCTGTCCATTTGTATGGATGTGCTTTTTGTCTTATCTTTCTCTTTATAAAATGAATCAATACATTTTTAAACACTTTACTTTTTCTATCAAAACAAAAACATTAATGAATTATCACAAAACAATCTTTCTAAGAAATGAATTTGATGAGGGCGGAACCCGAGACTTAGAAAATAACCCACAAACAAGAGAATAAATTTATTATTCAGAAGATGGAGCTTCTTACATGTAGAGGATCTCAAATCTCCAAGCTCTACAACACATGCAAGTTAAGTAAAGCTATAGAATAACCCTTTCGCAATATGCGAGCTTGTCTCCGAAAAAGCTACCCAAAAATTAGAAACCTGCCCATAAATAGAGCTCCTCTTTAGTTTGGAGCCAAAACAACATTCAAATTTGAGTTAAGGCGGTTTGGCACTGAAAAATTACAACTTGAAGTTCAAATTTCAAAAGAATATTTGCAATTGTATATTTTAGAAAGTGCGCCAACTTCCCGGGGCCATAACTTTTGATCTGGGACTCCGATTTGCGAACCATTTGAACCGTTGAAAAGGTCTCGAAGTCAATAATGCGTTTGAAATCCGCTACGCCAATTTTGGCAAGTTTTGGGGCTGTTTCGGAAAATCTAAGTGCCTCAAATCTAACTCAGAATATTTTTAGGTGCAAATCTGGGAAACTAAAACTGCAATATCTTTCAACTCAGAAATAGAAAATAAAAAGGGTATCAAAAAATGTAAAAACATATAAAAACTGAGAAACTTGAAATTTAACTATTTTTGGGTGATGCAAGATTGCCCTTACACCATTGGATGCTCGTGCATCAGAACTAATCCTCAGTATTAAATAAAAATAAGGTATTTACTCCTTATTGAAAAAATAGCTTTAGAGAAAAGAATATGGAATCAACCTCTGCATTCTATAATAAGTTGCCAGCCTAATAACATCAAGAATGTTAAATTATTTGGTCCCATATTGAAGATTTATTGGCGTTGAACACCAAAATGGAAATAGTTTCTTTATGCCACGTGAAGTTGTACAAAAGAAAGAAATGTTGAATTCCAAACTATGACATTCGATAAGGTACTTTGATTTATTCTGCATCTTGTTTTCAGCTATTGTCTGTAAATAACGACAAAATATAGACTTCAGATTTTCTACATCCTATTTCTTAGTAAATTAGCTTAAAATTCTATTATCCTTTATATTCCTAGGCCTTTCAAGATAGAGACGTTCTAGATTCTTCTTTTAACATTTGTTCAAAGAACTATAGTGTGAATAATTTTTAAAATGAGATTTCTAATCTTCGTGCATCTGAGGTAATGGCTGATTTCATTTAAGAACATGAATAACCATTTCATAATAAAGATTTTTTTTAATGGATGTAAAGTTTTTTACTATTTTTAAAAATTAAATTTAAAAATAACTTTTATTAACAAAATTCATATTTTTAAATATAAATAAGCTGTAAAATTAAATTTAATTGTTTGATCAGTTCATCATCTAATATTTAAATAAAATAGTATAAAATTGATTTTAAAAATTAAAAGGTAGTAACTTTTTTAAAGATACTTCAAAGATGATTGTTAGAGGTGTTTATCCTGAAAACTAAAAACTAAATGATTTAATATATAAATTAAAATCAAAATTTCAGCATATCATCAATAAAGTCTAGCCTTTCCAAATGAATACAAATGTAAAATGCAAACTAAACTATGAAAAAAACTAAAATCAGCTCCATTGTTTTCCTATTTCCCCATCAACTCCATTGTTTTCCTACTATGATTCTTGATTTATGTATTTGATGCTCTTAGATTTTTATGAGCAACAAGAAGTTGTGTAAGCAACAAGAAGCTGCGATGAGTAGAATTTTGAAATAAAAATGTGTGTCCCCAAAAAGTGAGAAGGATGAGGTTTATATAGATGAATGCATAATGTGAAAATAAAAAATGAGAAATGAGTTGAGTGATTTATGCCATTGATTCGTATTTGAAGCTCCTAATTCCGTGGAAATGGTTTATGAGTTTAATATGCAATTTTTGAGCTAATTTCATGAAATTGATTTATGAATTTTAAATTATTTAATGAAATATATGATTGCATTTTAATGATTAATGCAAATAGATAATCATGCATGAAATGATTTATGCAACTAGGTCAATTAATGGACATTTTTATGAAAGAAGTTCTAATTTTTATAAAATTTCATCCTTTCAATTTTTTTTTAAATTTATTAACAAACTAGTTTCAATATTGTTCTATTATGTTTGTTTAGTCAATAAAATTAATATTATTTATTTGAGTCTTAAACCATAGTTTTTATTAATTCATTATAAAAATTAACTATGTTTTATTATTTTGCATTTAAGTACTAATGGGCATAGAAATTATCCAATAACCCCACTTAGATAAACGAGTCTTGAGATAAGTATAAACAATTATCAAATAAAAAATTATTTGTAATTTTTTCCTATTATATTAATTATTTATAATAAAATGTAATTCACCACCATTTCAATTTTATTACTAGTCCTTCCCTCTTATTACATGCTTTTAAGAATCACTATAAATCAAGATAATAATACACATCATTAAGAATTATTCTAGATCAATTCCATCACTAATTTTTCTAAATTTAAGAAAATCATCATTATCTTCTAAGTTTGGTCATGGCCATATAATACAAATTCTATTTTTAATATTTATCCCAAAGATTTTTATAATACGTAAACATCTTAGTACCTAACATTTTTTAATTTTGGGATGATAGTTAGAAAAATTAAAATTAATTTTCTTAAAAACTAATCTAAGAAGACAATCTAAACATATTTTTTAGAATTTTATAGAAAATATAGAAAAAATATTTATTTATTACTATTATTTTGGAAATCCATTTTCATAAATTTTCAAAGTCAATTTTACTCAAAATGTCATTGAAGGGATGAAATTTTTTTTCTATTTTTTTATTGTAGAAAAATAATACCCTCTTAGAAAAGAACCTTTTAGTGTTCCATATATATGTGTATATATGTATATACATACATATATATATATAACTTATTTGCAACAAATTAAAAGAAATCAGAGTAAAACTAATCAAAATATATTAAATAGATAATCTTACAAAAATGGGGTTTTGGAGAAACCATTCCATTTTAAATATTTTGGTTGAAATAATACGATATAAATTGATACTAGCTTAAATTTTAAAAGTAAATTATATCCAATTAATAGCTCTAGAAAAGAGAGTTTCACCAAAAATTTGTAAAATCATTTTACCCAAAATTATTTTGTTGGCTCAAATTACAACATGGTTTTGAACTATAACTCTATCAGGGAAGCCTATAATTGAATATGTAAGTCCAAAGAAAAATTACATATATTTTATTCTAAATATAAACCTATTGAAACAACAATTTGATTTTGTTGACTAGAGCAAGGATTTTATTGATGCTTTTGGTCTGGCCTCTTTTATGTTTATGTTCCCTTTAGAGAACATGTTTATGATTTCTTTTAGCACCTTGTTTTATATATTATATATTATCAATATTTGTCAAATTTTATGGAAAAATTAATTCTCTTTTGATCATTAAGCAGATTGTAGAAGACTTTTGTATTTTTCTACATTTGTTGAGTCTTGTGGCTTTTGTAACTTTGTTTTAAATACATTTCAAAACTCTTTGTGAAGTACAAGATGAACTTTTACTTTTTAAAAAAAATATATCAACCTGTTAGTACTCAATACAACCACTGGATTTATACAATATCCATAGAAGATGGTTAATCCATGTCACGAACCCAAGCACCATGTCAATTTAAAAAAGATCAACCTGATAGTACTCTTTAGTTTCAATTTTAGTTTCAATTTGACGTTCAAATGACATGCTACTAAATTTCAATTATAATTACATCAAGAGGCATATTACAATGGCATCCACCAAAAATAAAAATTCAACGTAAATAAAAAAACAGTAATCATGCTTTTCCAGATTTTAAAATCAAATTAATTAAAAAAAAACTAAATACTTAATAATTTTTTAAGTTATTAGGGTGAAATTTATTAATAACACAAACATACTTTTTATTTATTTGTAATATTTTTTGTTTATTCTTAATAGTTTATTTATTTTTTATTTTCAATAGTTTTTTATTTTTTGAATACAAATTTAAAGAAAGAGTAAAATACTTGTTTTTTATATCATAATCAATTTTATAATGATTTCATTTTTATTATTATTAATATTGACATTTAATATTCATAATTATAATTAATTTAATTATAGTAATTAATTTTCTTTTTAGTTTTTTCCTTAGGCATAGTACTATTGTAATGAGTTTATCTTTTTTAGTTAACTAGTTCTTAATAATTTAGTTTTCAACCTATCAAAAACAATATTTAAACAAAAATTAAAATAAAATTCAATTTTGTAAAGTCAACTTGTAAAATATTTAACTTTATAAATTATAAAAAATATTTTTTTCCATTAAATTAATATCTTTATCTATGTTTTTAATATTTTATCAAGAACAAACTCTTCAACTTTATTAGTCATAGTTATGTCTAGTACAAATAGTTTATAAACTACTTCATTCTCTTAACGAATGGGTTCATTGTATAAATATTCAAATATATTCAACTTTAATTTTAAAAAAAAAAATAACACCAAACAATAAACATTTATTCCAATTTACTTTATTTTCAAATATTTAACATCAAACAAGATATTTACATTACATAACCAATAAATATAAAAAAACCAATGCTATTAATCAAACAAAACACAAAATACAAAAGTCAAAACTAAAATACAACAATAAAAAAAATTACATTTAATTTTATTCATATTATTTAAACTTGCATTTATTTTTATTCCAACTCTACAAATCTCTAATTAGAATACTAAAAAGGAAAGTACTAAATCCAAACTAAATACTTAGTGTCATCTAATATTTTCAATTTTATTAAAAAAAATTAAAGTAATCTTGTTTTTTTAGATTCTTAACTCAATTTAATTAGAAATAAATAAAAACTAAATACTTAATAAATTTTTAATTTTTTATGGTGAAATTTATTAGTAACACAAATATATTTTTAATAATTATAAAAAATTCAATGTATTTTTTTTGTTTATTTTTCAATAGTGTATTTATTTTTATTTTTATAATTTTCAATAGTTTTTATTTTTTCTTCTTTGTTTTTAAATCAGTTTTAAAGTTGTTTTATTCACATGTTCTTATCTTTCAATTCATGAAGACCTCTATTAAAAGAGGCTTTGTCTTTCAATTTCACTCTATGAATTATAGATTTCCCAGTGGAGAAAGAAGTACAGGTATGTCTTGTTGTTCGATTGCAAGAAAATGTTGATTTCTATTCAAGTTTAGCATTTGTTGTCCTCTCTAATATTGTCCAAAATCAGTTGATCTGCTTTCATAATTTTTGTTTTAGATTTTGTTATCAAGGTAGGCACAAAGGGATTCAGAGGGTGAATTATAGATTGTTGAATCGAGAGAGAACTGCAGGTATGTCTCACTGCTATGGCTGTTAGATTGCATGAAAATGTTGATTCCCATTCAAATTTAGCATTTGATGTCCTCTCCGATATTGTCCAAAATGACCACACCTGCATTGATCCAGTTGTTTCAGATTCTATTTTTTGAATTCATAGTGTTTTTATTTTCAGCAAAATAGGCATTTGAATATTCTTATCAATCTACTACGAAGGTGATCGATATAAATGTTTCGTGCAACTCCTTCAAATTTGAAATCTCCAATTTGATACTCAAATAGATCTTGAAACATTGGATGCTCATTAATGTAGTTTGATGTAGTAGAACAATCAGTGAATAGCTCCTTCCTCCATGTTCTTACACCAACTCTAGCAAGAAATGTATCTCCCTCTTCAAATCTATGGTCACCCAACAACCATGTCACTAAATTCATTAAGTATTCATCTAAACAAATGTGGACACACACATACTACCACCAGAATTGCCATATGTAAGTACCTTTACTGTATTTTGCTCCTTTGTAAAGTACCCTATACCAATATGGTTCCTTAGGATCTTCTAAAGCTCCATCACAAGTGCATGGAGCAGTGCTTATGTCTGGTTCTTTTGTGTGATAAGTGATACTGAGTGAGAATTAAAACCTGAGAGTATGCCATATGATTAACTGGATTTGGGGAGTGAGACAAACCTTGATAATTATTCACACTAATATTGTATGCAAATAATCCTACCCCATGTTCATCAAAGTACAAATACCTATTAGATTTTCTAATCAGATTTATGAAGACCAAAAAAGCTAAATATATACAATAAATTAGTAATTCATCAGTGCAAATTATCAAGTTTAGCTAAATTTGTTCCATTTCAACTCAAATAGTTAAGGACATATTGCCTTTGAAGTACAATTTATAGGAATATATGATAGACTGGTAAAGAAGAAATTCTAGAAACATAATGGCCGAATTTAAAGCTCTGTAGCCCATAAATCATCCTAAATTCAAAAATATAAAGAATAAAATTCCAGTTAGATTTTAAAAATTTTTAATGGTAAATCTCATGAATTATTTAAATTATGAACATTTCCCTCTGGAAATTTCAATCATGTTATATCAAGCGAAAGTGTAGAGAATATTTTTGTAGGAAATTTAATTTACTTTATTTGTTAGGGCCGAGGTTTATAGCTAATGAAATCCTAGGGATTTTTTTTTTTAATTTAAATGGGAACATTGCATTTTGAGACTGTAATTTATAAAGAAATAGTGTAGAGTTAATTCTTGCGAAAATTTTTATTTTCTTTGTGGTGCAGAGTTTTATAGTTGATGAAATCAAAATAGAAAAAAAATTAACTTAAACGGGAGCGTTGTATTTTAAGACTATAATTTGAAAATATAGACGGATTGAGTTTAAAGAATATGTGCATGATGTAGTGGAGGCCAAACAATATCAATTCAGCTCCAAGCAAGGAAATTTTTACAGAAATAATCTTAAAGAAAACCTCATTTTTTGTTTTTTTCCAGACTTAGGATTCATTTGTGGAGAATTAAAAGATACATAAGATTTAGGATTGAAGGCTGAGTTAAAATTGGGTTGAATTACTTCTAGAGCATCTATTCACAAAATCACTAACACTTTATCATCTATAAATCAACTGGCATCTTGCTTTGACACAAGATTCTGATCAATATCCAATTTGCGACAAAAAACAAAATATATCCTTCTTCCCTATTTACATTTCGTCAAGTTTCCTAGGCAAGAGCTACTATATCAAATTCACAAAAGGGATTGTCTTTGGCCTCATTTAGCAGCTTCGGTGAGTCAATCTCAATGGCCTCTCAATGAGCCAAATTTTTGTTTGCTCAAATAAATGCACTATAAAAATATGAAAACTTACACTCAATGTTTTTTCCTCTTGAGTGACATCAACCTGGTCCCTTGGGAGGTATTGATTTTTTCTGTAAAATATGGAGAAGGAGGTTAATTATTAAGAAAACATAGAAAATGTACAAGATCAAAGTATCAGTCTAGCAACCTTACAACAAGTTATAGAAATATAAATCTAAATTTTTAGGGAAATTCAACAAGCCTGAGTTGACATTGTTTATCATTTGACTATCATGAACACTTGTTGAAGTATAAACATCAAAACTGTAATCAACAGTCAATTTAAATTTGTTGTCTAAAACATAAATCCTAGTTAAAAAACTATCCAAGAAGACCATTTTTAAACCATTAGTTATAGAGGATATAACCTCTCTCAAGTTTGAACTACACCACAAGAAATAACATGAAAAAGGTTGGAACAAAATCACTAACACATTGTATGCTAATTTTCACTATAATCTTCTCCTCCACTTTGATCACCAACCACAAATCCTCATCACAAACCTTGTCCTTCATAAAAGCATTTGTAACCAAGTGCAGGTGGATGTTGTTGAGAAAAATATGCTTCACGGCATCGAGTGCTCCAATTTGGTGCTTTTAGTCATTTTTAGGTGTTTTAAATTGAATTTTTCCCAATTTGATTTTCCTTCTTGGTAGGTCCTCGTCAGTATTTGTTTATGAACTAGAGCTGAAAATGGCCCTGCCAAACATATGAATTGGAACTATGGTTGATACCCAAGGATACAAAATTTGAACATTACATGATATTACAATATAATTAAATTAATCTGAGCAAAAGATGATGTTGCAATGTTATTGCATTACTCCTATAATTACATAATTGGATGACTCTAAGCAAAAGCATATAAGATTTAGGTATAGTTTACTCTTAAGTATGATCATTAGGTCAAATCCCAAGGCTACTAAATTTGGACAATACATAAAAGTAAAAATGGAAGGAAATCCTATCCTAGCTTCCAAACAGTGCTCATTTGTCCAACCTTCAGGCTTTTTCCATTTTGTCAAGACTTCCCAAAGATTGAGAGATGTTAACAGCATCTTCCAATTTGTTGAATCCTTCTTCACTGTCGAAATTTTTTTAAATCCTCTAAATTCCATTCTTTTAGGATGTTTCCCCTACCTTGTAATTATCTCTACTTGCAAAGGAAGCAAAGAACATTCCTTTTTTGCACTAGTTGATCCAGTGATGAGTATAAAACTGCAAAGCTAAAAAGATAAAAACTACAAACACACACCACATAATAGCATCAAACAAAACAAAGAAAAATCAGATTCGATACCAATCTAATCCAAAATCAAGATGGATATTCCACTCCTTGAGTTCTATAAAAATGAATATAAAGAAGTGTAATCAATAAAAGGGTAATTAACTTGCTTTATAAGTAAAACTTGCATATGGTAGTGCTAGAAATGAAGTTAACTCTTCAAGACAGCATAGGAAGCTATTATGCAGTAGGAAGAGATAAAAATAGCATGTATTAAAGAACAACAAAGATTGACCTAAGGAAAACCCAACGCGGGTAAAAAACTCTAGAAGAGTGGTATCAAATAGCATCAAGCCACTATCTGCAAATGTTGATTAAAAGGATTACTTCCTCATTGAGGCCTCCATAGACAATCTTGCATTGAAAATTGGTATCCAAACACCTATAAAACCATGAGGCCACTACCCTCAAATATCCCAATTGTACTAACACTAATAGTTGCTCAGACTTCCCTCAAATGCATGGCTACAAAACCCTTCCTACAAATCACAAAAAAATGTTATAGTCTCAACTTCAATTACAAATGAATTTCAAAGAATCTAGATGTCCATAGAACCTTCTAGTAAGGCCCACTTCTCTATTCTTAGCTAGTTGGAGCAATATGAAACACTATAACCAAATAATCAATTATTTGTACCAATCTATACACAAAAGGAGTAAAAATAAATTAAAAGCTCACAACTGTAACAAAGTTACGTCTATTTTCTATCATAAATAATTAGAATTTGATATTTTATAGAGCTCAAAAGTTTAGACTCTAAAATTTGATAATGGAAATACCATTGTTAGAGGCACACAGAGTACACAACGTAAAGGGGCCCATAAAAATAATATAAGTAGAGCCTAACAATTTCAATACAAAATAATTTGGCAAACTGCATCAGTAATTGCATTTTGAAAATCCATAATTTTTTGAGAAAAACAAATATAGTAAATCAAACTTGAAACAAATTGTGTTGTTTAAAGCTTTAGAAATAGAAGCATAAAGTTAATATCTTGATAAAATTCTTAAGACTTCACTATTTTGTCAGTTTTTGGTCATGAAATTAAAGTAATCATGTTTTAGGGAACTCCTTTTGTCTTTTGTATTTCCATTTATTCAAATCCCATAGCTATTTTGACCAAAAATAACATATTTGTGGCAAACCGTATGCCAATGAAAGAGACCAAAATCATTCATAGATGTAACCTGACTAATTCTGAGTAAATTTTTATGCAAAAACTTAATAACATTTAATTCCCAAATTCAACAGTTTTAAAATAAAATTGAATATAATCAATAAATCGATAATTTGCATTCATTTACAATGGATTATGTAGAGAATAATCAATTAATTTCACTTTATTGCACAGTAAATACAAAAGATTTAAAACAATGTTTATTTCTTGCATTAACAAATACTTATCTTTTTTGAAATGTGTAGATAGTCCAATTGATTGCCTGGAGTGGATTTGGATTCAATTTCTTCTATTTGTGAGCAATCGAGGAGGAACAAGTTCTTATTCAAAACCAAATAGGTTCTTATCTAGAACCAAACAAGATGCTTCTCAAGCATCTACACAACATGTTCCAGAGTACAAGTACTCAACATGCACAATAGCCCTGGCCAGGACAATCTCAAGTGCACTTTGTACCCCAAATTGAACACACTCTGTGTGCCCCCTCCTCCAATGCCCACAGCCTACTCACCCTAAATCTCACTCTTAGCAATCTTTCCAATGATTTCTTTTTTGTTTTCCCCATTTTTTGTGTGTCCCCAAATTATTTAGTTTTCATGGGTTTTATACAACACAAAGGATAGTTCCAACCAACACACCCTTTAAAAAAATGGTTCCATTACAACATCCCGTAAAAACTCCAATAATTATTTTATCAAATTTATTTCTTAAACTATTATATTAGTTCCATTTTACTTTTATTCATTTTTTTCTTCCATGAGGAAAAAGTCACATAACAATTCTCCCTCTGTAAATTAACTATTGTCCTCAATAGCGCAAGATGCATCTACATCACAACTCAAAAAACACATAATTAGTAATTGAATAAACAGATATTAAATAATTCAATATATAATACTTCATTTGAATTCATAGACTTTTCTCTTTTCAATTAGCAAGTACTTTCAAAAGAGTCATTTTTTTTCCAATCATGACAAACCTATAGATATATATCAACAATTTACAATTGAAGAAACTAATGCTATTTTATATGTTTAATCACATATTTTTAACTTTATCAAATTTGTCTAATGTAAATTCATCATTATATTTACAAAATTATTATCATGTATTGACATAACATTTATCTAGTGAATGGCATGCATATCCTATACTATGTATTCATTCATTGTTGAAACTATATATAATATATACTTAATAGATTGTAAGATGACAATCATGCATTCCGGGCTACATGAGTATCCTCTTTTCATATACAATAGTACTTGATAAGCCACATGTACAAATTTATTGTGTTGATCAAGTCCAATAACAAAGTACAACAAAACACAATAATCTTGCTATAAATCTTAACAACAATAGAACAATAGTAACTATTAACATGCACAGTCCACTTTAAAGAGAATATTAGGTCTAATCTTTCATGTTTTTAATTTAGTCCAAAGATGAAAAAATGATGATATGACTAAAAATATTTTTTGTTCCTTATCTTGTATTTACTAAATGATTTTAGGACCTATGGATTATGAGCCCACCACACTTCCACTATGCCACTCTAAAACTAACCGAATATAGGGTATGCCTTGGAATAACATATCACACTCATATTTAAATAGAAATCCCAAGTCTTTAAATATAATCCTATCCTTGTACTTATTTTAAATTCATTAATTCTTTTCTTATTTAATATTGTATAAGATCATTAGAATTGATTAAGGACAACCCAATACAAGAGTTTTTATATACCCTACGATTTTTATTATTATATCAAGGCTTCTAATCACATGCTTCTCTTACCATCCATATTCATCCTATTTTCACTTTCTTCCAATTTTGACCCCTTAACAATACCTTTGTGGTTATGCGAAAAAAATTATTTTCTAAATTATTAATCCTCTAAATGAATTTTGATAAGATGATCCTTCCTTGGAACATTTTGAACCATATTAAATTTATTATTATTATTTTTTGTCAAGGTTTTTTTTTTTATGCACATTTATTCATAAGTTTCTCCTATAGAATATATAAAATATACCCCTATATATGAAAAAATCACATGCTTGTTGGACAATCTCTATCTTTGATTTATTTATGCACAATATTGTATTTTATTGCATATTTGAAATCAATCATAAGAAATCACCCAAATCATATATCATGGTTTATTTGAGTCCAAGAAATATGTCTAACATACATAGTGTGCCCTAGCATAATAAGGTGGCTTAGTAATTATCCCTTTTTACAAAGGTTGTCTCTTATAATCATAAATCTCTCTTTTAAAAGATTTTTCTTAAATATTCTTCATTACTCTATTTTTATTTTATTTTAATTTAGGAACAAATATATTCAATATATAAAAATAAATTAGGGTTATCTCTCCCCCTGTAAAACTTTAACATGTCCCCCTGTTTAATCATAAGAAAATTTATGTTATTGTGCAATTGAAAAAATATTATTTCATTCCAACCAATGTATTTAAACAACAAGGTTCAAGATGTAGAAATAACTTTCACCTATGATTTTATATCCTATAAATATGTTATTCTCAACAATTTATTCTAAACATATTACTGTTTCTCTAAATTTAAAACATGAATCTAAGGACCTATAGGTTATGGGCCCACAATGTAAACTATATTAGACTTAAGTGATAAATATAGGTGTCACTTTTTGATAGAAATAATAGGCATAGTAAAATCACTTTCTCAAATACATTCTTAACCAAATGAAAATTAGTATGGGTAGATGAACCTCGCCATTACAAACACTATTTCAAAGACAACTTCAAAGACTAGAAATATGAACGAATTTGAATTCAATACTTCTTAAGTGTTTGAAATTTTGTGATGTATTAATTGGTCTAGAGCTTCGTGAATTATTAAACTATTAGACTTACATGAGTGAATCATCAAGGTCATTCTTATAAGGAATTAAAGGATAAGTTCAATGTTTTTTTTTTAAATTATGACGCTCTTAGTATCATACTTTGAATTGTTGTAACATAACCTACTTTGAGAATTTCAATCATTTAAGCTTTTGACAATATATCTATCAAAATTACTCTCAAGGGGAATGTGATCGAATTGTCATAATGCAAGTGCCAAAGAATATCCATTTAATATTAATCCAAAAAAAAAAAATCATTTTCATCATCACTAAGATGGGGTAAATTTGTACGTAAGCAAGATAATAAGATGGAACATTGTTCATGATCTACATAGTCCATATGTTTTATCAAAACCATTATTAACTATTGTGGTTGATGCTAACTTTTAAAAAATGGCATGTGGTTAGTGCCACAAAAAAAGGATCAAAAGTTTAAGTACCTTGACTGTTGGACAAATATGCATAAAATAAAAATTTTAAAGTTTCAAATACAAAATCAAGTTATACAACATTTTCATCCAAAATACTTATTGATATACAAGATCATAATTGACTAGGTAGGTATGCTAATTGTTTGAAGAAACGAACAAGTTCAAGAATCAAATAATGTTCAAAGCAAAGCTAAAAGGTGGATTTACTAATTTAGAACTCAATGAATATTATTTCATAATCTTTGGTCAAATTATTCTTAGATATTCATAAAAATGATGTTTCCTTCAAAATATTTTTCCTTTGAAAATTATTAGACATGTTATGTTCTCTAAGATCTCATTACATATGACAAACTTTACCTAGGATATTATAGGATCCTAAGATGATGAAATCCGACCTATCTTTGGTCAAGGGGAATTATAAGTGAATAAGAGTAAATTTTTTTAAAGATAGATTGAAAGGATAATATTTCTTTCATAAATTTGAAAAAAAATATTCGTATTAATTCACCTTTGGATTCAATACTCTAGAAGAAGAAATCCAAGTATGTTGGATGTATACTATATAAGTCCAATAGAATGCACTTATGAATTCCCTTCTAACCCACTCTAATATTAGAGACCCTCCAAAATGATTGAAAAAAATATTAATGAAACCCCAATTTCTTGTAGAAGAGAACTCATACCGATTGAAATAGAGAAAGATCAACATCAACATCAAAGATCAATACTTAAGAAATTATAAGTGGGTTATGGAGTAGCCAAGGAGCTGGCTGTAGCCTATCGCCTGGCAACAATAACATCTTCTTGGCATGGCTATAAGGCATGGTTAGCATCACTGAAGGAAATATTTGTTGTTTGCAGCTGATGAGATTGTTGTTACAGACTTTGAAAAAAATATATCCAACCAAATATTGTGCTTAAAGGTCAGCAAAGAATTTTGAATGATTTATTCTGTACTGTGGATATCAAATCAACAGCCTGTGTATTCCCTACTGTGAATTTCCACAATAAACTAAATAATTGCCAACTGTTTGTTGAATTGCCAATATCACACTTTCAGTTCAGTCTTTTCAGAAAAAAGGGTCTATCCACACTACCCTAACTCAAAATGCACGCTCAACTGAATTTTTTTTAAAATGTGTCGTTTATTGCAAGTAAAAAGGAATTACAGCTTTCCACCGAATGTTCATAGATTTCAGAGGAAATGAGAACTTCAACACTGGTTTTTAAAGTAAATTTAAAATAGTTATAACTTTCTACCACGGAATAGAATTAATTGGAAGCAATGGTAAAAAATTTCAAGTGAAGGATTTGAAATTAAAAGAAAACATAATATAAATTTTTGTTTCTAATTTCTTTTTAGATTTTTGAGGGAGTTAAAAGAATCTTACTCTTATAGAGTAAATGTTAAATTTAAATTGATTTCCACTAAGAATTGAATAATCAAAGGGTGAAAGTTTTTTAACCATTAAGTGAAAGGTGGATATTTTATGGGAACCCTAAAATTGGTTTATTTTTGAAGTTATTCCATTTTTCCCATTTAACCTTTGAGAATAAGAAATAGCCAAGAATTTCAATTGATGTATAAATAAACCATTAAGAATTAATTTAAATTATTATAATGTTTAATTTAATATATATATTTTTGTAGAAAATAAATGTAACGTAATAATATTACTATTAGGATCTATACAAGCTCTGATACCAATTGTAACCTGGCTAATTCCCAATAATTTTTTATGCAAAAACTTAATATAACATTTAATTCTCAAATTCAATAGTTTTAAAATAAAATTGAATATAATGAATAAATCGATAATTTCCATTCATTTACAATGGATTATATAGAGAATAATCAATTAATTTCACTTTATTGCACAGTAAATACAAAAGATTTAAAACAATGCGTATTTCTTACATTAATAAATACTTATCTTTTTTGAAATGTGTAGATAGTCCAATTGATTGCCTAGAGTGGATTTGGATTCAGTATCTTTTGTTTGTGAGCAATCGAGGAGGAACAAGTTCTTATTCAGAACCAAACATGTTCTTATCCAAAACCAAACAAGATTCTTCTCAAGCATCTACACAGCATGCTCCAGAGTACAAGTACTCAACATGCACAACAGCCCTCGCCAGGTCAACCTCAGGTGCACTCTATACCCCGAGTTGGACACACCCTGTGTGCCCCCTCCTCCAATGCCCATAGCCTACTCCTCCTCCAATGCCCACAGCCAACTCACCCAAAACCTCAATCTCAGCAATCTTTCCAGCAATTTCTTCTTTGTTTTCTCCATTTTTTGTGTGTGTCCCCAAATTTTTTAGTTTTCATGGGTTTTATACAACACAAAGGTTAGTTCCAACCAACACACCCTTTAAACAAATAGTTGCATTACAACATCCCATAAAAAATCCAATAATTATTTTATCACATTTATTTCTTAAACTATTATATTAGTTCCATTTTACTTTTATTCCTTTTTTTTCTTCCACGGGGAAAAAGTCACATAACAATAGACATTAGGGTTTGTAGTAGGGTGAAAAGGAAATATTATGGTTTTGTTGCAAGTCCCCACAAGGGAAAGTGCTTGGCTTTCTCCTCTCCAAGTTGTGGTTACATGTGTAAAAAAATAAGGAAGACAAGTTCCCTACTATATCTCCTCTGACCAACATCTTGACATAGTTTAATTCCATTTTGTTTGGAAAGGAGTGGGGGTTAACACCCAGTATTTTGTATTTTGTTCTCTAGATCTTGAGGACTACTTAAAACCCATCAAACAGCACAGAAAATCCCAAAGCACAACTTTAAATATGTTCTTTGTTTAAGTTAGCATGTCTTTGTTCAGCACAACTTTAATTAGGCAAATTATGAGCATTAATGTTTTCTATTGTTTGGTTCCAAACTCTACTCTCTCAACAGTACACTCAAGTCTATATTGTGTTAAATGGGGTGTTCTTCATAATATTGTAAATGTTGAATCTCAACCTGGAATGTATTAATCTGTGATGAGTATGCAAACTTCACAATCAATAGAAGTTTCCTTCAGTGTTCTTGTGCCTTGTCTATGCGGCCAAATTTCTTGAGTGCACTCTGTCAAACAGTTCTTGCGCCTTCTCTATGCGTCCACATTTCTTTGAGGCACTATGTCAAACAATTCTCGTGCCTTGTCTATGCGCCCACATTTCTTGGAGGCATTTTGTCAATTAGTTCATGTGTCATGTCCTTACTTCCATATTTTGCATGTCAATTACATTAGCTTAAGAGTTTTGAAGGCTTCCTTGGGTTTACTCTTGCCAGTTGCATGTGCTTAAGAATTTTGAAGGCGTTTCCAACTAATCCATTTGTTGCATATCCTGCAGATGTTGCAGCCAGTCAGACCACATTTCTTTGAGGAAATTTGTCAAACAATTCACGTGCCCTACCTATGCTTCTGCATTTTGCATACATGTCTGCCAAGGCACTTGCAACTACAACATCGGACATATTCCTACATGATAACTAATACTTATCTTTACTTAATTATTTCACATATAATTATAGTAGATGAAAATATAATAGATTTTATTTTAATATATATAATTTACTTTCACATGTTATTTATAATTGAATGGAACGCATTCCTTAGATCTTAAAAGAAATAAATCATGTGATTTCATATTAGTAGGCTTAGGGTTGGGTTAGAGTTTAACTAGGACAAGGTTTATGATTATGGTTCATATGTTTTTTTTAGAAGGTTATAAATAAGTATTAATCTCAATAGATTTTCTTATAGGTCATGACAAATGTTGTGGAAGAAAGTAATCAAAATGATCTACAAACTACAATATCAAAAGAATATTTTGTCATGTACTTTTTATTATTTTAATGTTTGTTTTCTCTTAAATACAATTTCCTCATAATTTGGAAAATATATATTTTCTCCCATTTAATACTAATGTCAAAGCAAATAATGATTTTCCTACATGTGAGGAAGATGTCACATAATGTGCATACATCATGGGTGTCCTGTTGGTTGTCTAACTATCACTGATATCTTCCATTCAATTTCCTCCTTCGTATAGAGGAGTTGGTTGTCTTTTATTGGTTGAGAGAGAAGATGGTCAACAGAATTAACAATAATGGACCAAAACCTTAATTTAACCCTATATAAACTCTAACCCAAACTCTATTTTAATTGTAAACAAAATTTTACATATTTTAAAAGTAACACTAACCTTAACCCTAATACAAACCCTAATTAATTTTATAATATAAAAAATAAAATTAATAATACTTCTAACAGCAATACAATAGATGCCTTGAATATGATAACTCTCGGCGTATTTTATATATATTAATATTTAATATATGTATGCTAGTTTAAGTATTTTCAAATTTTAAAAGATAATGATGTTAGGAACAAAGAATAAAATTAAAATTAAGAATAAAACTATAAAATACTAAATTCTATTTCATTTCAATTATCACTTCAGATTGAGCTAGAAATTGAAAATGACGATACAAAAAATAAAAAATAAAATTATTCAATGGTTTCTATTTTATCATAAATATAGTTGTGATCTATGATTACTCATTTGAAGGAATGAGGTTGTTCATATCAATAGTATAAAAATTTAAGCAACCAATTTTTCATATGAAAATGACTTAGGAATATTGAATTTATAGACTTCTAAGTAGAGGGATCAATGGTGGAGATCTTCTAAGAGATCTTTTCAACATGACATCATAATAAACAACTTTTTCAACATAATGACAAGGGAGTAGAAATCACCACGCCTTTTTAAAACTCCAACTGAATAATCTTCCATCCTAACTTAATGGATCAAGATCACTTGCAACATCCACTACAAACAACCCAAATACCTCTACTAGTTTTTTTCTAGATCTCTCAACAAAACCAATATAAAATAACAAGCAACACTCTCTATCTTACAATTCTCAACTCACTCACACAAAAATTGCAACAGAATATAACACAAGAAAAATCAAATTGATCAATGCAACAATTGGTAGAATGAGCACCTCTATTTATACTAATTTGTAAACAACCAAAGACTACAAACAAGTTAATATTCATGCCACATTTCTATCCTCATACAATGACTCACCAAGTTGTGTAAGCTTCTCTTTAAGAATTCAATCTTACATATTCAATGCATTTTTGCTATGTCTTCTTGATTATAGTGTGGCAACGTGTGTGTCTTGAATATGGAAGGTGAGCATTATAAAATGTGGAAGTGATGTTTATTTATGGAGTTGTCCATGATTGCTCATTTATTGTGTATTTGCTTTAAATAATATTTTTTCTTGGTTGCAATATTTGGTTGTTTCCTCGCACGACGAATTATGTGTAAGAATTTAGAGTTTACGTTGATTTTGATTATTATGGTTGATTTTGTATTGAGTTGATTTTGGGAGCTTTTTGTGCCAAATGGTTATTGAGAGACTTCCACAGGCTTGGGGAAAACGGCTTGAGTTTTGGTTTCACTTTTTTTTTGTCATTTTGAAAGTGGATTGATTTTGTACTTGGATTGTATCATGAGGCTATTTAGCCTTGCACTGTTTACTTGTCATCATGATTGGGATATGTGAGTGAGATGGTTCATGCCATGCTCTGGAAATGTGCTTTTTGTGGCTTCGGTTTCAGTGTGCACGATGGCTCTACCCTGTTTGATGTGTTGGGTCTCTAGTTGTAGTAGGGGGAGAGGCTTTCAATGGGGTTCGACACCCAAAGTTGTGGTTAGGGTAACTCATTGAGAGTTTCTTTAATCTAGTGATAACTTAAAATGAATTAGGGGGTTGGGTAGTTCAAATTAATCAAGATAATAGTATGCCTTGCTCATGGCTCAAGTGCTCGTTTAGGCTTGAGATGAGTGGGAAGACCTAGAATGGAAAGATCAACTGCCTTGTCTTCATGAAATGTATGTTGATTCTGCATGAGTTAGAGTGGGGGTCGAGGATTGGTTGAGGTTGTCAAGGTAACCCAGAATGGGGGTCGAGACTTAGGAAGATCTGCATTGGGTAACCCATATCAAGCTATGTGATGACACTCTTCCCTATAGCAACCTTGTATGCCTTGTTTGTTTTCCCCTTGTTGTTCATGTACCTTTGGAAGCGGTTGTTCTTTATGTTTTTGTTGTTACTCTTGTATGTTGGAGTCTTGTTAGCCTTGTCTACTTAACTGCTTGTGTAGTGGGTCCTTATTGTCATCTCCTAGTACAAGGGGTGGACCTTAGGGTTCCACATGGTCAGGTGGAACATGCTACGCACCCCATGGGTTTTCAATTAATGTTTGTGAGCATGGTTGTTGTACCTTTGCAAAGATTCCAGACCTTGTACCAGACTTGAGATAGTGTTGATGTTATGTAATGTAATCATTTCAGTTGTATCTTATCATGTATCAAATGTATCATTATGTTGTGTTGTTGGGAGGTATTGATGTAATTATGTAATCATGAACGATGCACCTTTATGTAATAAGAGCGATGTATGTATTCCTTGGGTTTAACATTTGATCATTGGTGGATATCTATTTAATATGATGTATGGACGTATGATGTTCATTTACTTAATGCAATGGATTTATAATTAACTTTTGTGGGTTGGTTAATCTTAGATGTTAGATTATAATATGTTAGGAATGTATACACTTATTGCAGTCATGATACCTTAAAGGACATAGTTAGAGCATATGTATGTGTAGTTTATATTCTATGTTAGTTGATAGTATGATCTATATGTTGATTCACTTCTTTTTTTAAATGTCATAATTGTTAGTTAGATGTGTTGTCCCTTAGGGTTTCCTGGCAGGGAGTTACATAAAACACATTCACATTTATTGAAGCAATTTACCAAACTAGGTAATAGTAAATAGATAATAACACATAGGATGTAATAGTTTTAGTTCATGTTGGAGTCCTTGTAACTATGGTGAAATTATTTGAACCAACCTTTTACTCTAAGTCTTAGTACTTCATATTTATGTTTATATATTTTTTAGTAGAATTATTTATGACCTAAGGGTTTACATTTGTTCTGTTTTGATTTAATATTGTTGACTTGTTCTTTATTTTTGGTCACAAATTTACTTTAAAATCCCTAAACCTTAGGTATTTGGTATTAATACTAAAAACTTTAGCTTAACGACCATATGTACTTTTTATTATGCTTTTGAGTTGACCAATTATTATTTATGCGAAAGAAATTAAGTGGTAAACTTATAATGTAAGGTTGACTAATAACTTGATAGTGAGTCTAGGGGCACCACCTTCTTGTTGGTTTAATAGAAAATGAATTGAAGCCACATGAAACTTTCTAACTAATTTGGGACAATAGTAGTGCTAAATAAATAAGATTATGTGGTTTAATAGAAAATAAATATTACACAACACATTTGACATAACATATACCATGGGAAAGCCATATTGTGAAAAAAACCTATCCTTTGAAACTTCAAACCATTATATTTCTAGTAACAAAATGGTTACAATTTAATACCAAGCTCTTATCTTTCACATGATATCAACACCAAGTCTAGTGATATTCTACCAGTATAACATTACTACAACTATAAGTATGTAATGCCTCCATCCCAAGCACCAAATATATAGAGAAAGCTACAAAGTGTTTTTTTCCAAAATCACAAGTAATGAATCCATAGATTAATATGGAACCCAATTCTTAGTGCAAAATATAATGATCGTTTTCATGATGGGTGAATAAGATAAAAATATAGTATAACTCCTACATCATTAGTATGATATGTTCATAGAGATATGATATTATAAATGTATATAGGACAATGGATATGTAAACATGTAGCATACATCCCTTAATTATATTAGGTTATGTGGACAACTAGTGTAATTAATTTTATTAAGTAATTAAAAGATGTTGGGTCTCTAAGTGGCATGGAATCAATGATTGTCGCATTTTCAAATCAAATTTCTTAATCAATTCATAACTATTTCAAATGTTTCAATTTTCCCTAAGGTTTGAATGCTTCATTAATTTTATTTAATCAAAAGAAATAAATCCCTTTTAATAAATAAAATAATGTTATTTAATTGAAGTTAATATTACTTAAATAAAATGCTATTTACAATTAAATCTATTTTAATTAAATAATTTTATTTACGTACATTAATATTCATTTCTAAATTACATAATCTGTTTATTTTTAAAGAAGATATTATCATCTTAAATTAAATAAAATAAATGAAATATCCTCTCAAGAATATCTTGTGATGAAAAAAATGGAAACAAATCAGTTAAAAGGGAAATAAACTAAAAAAGAATTCCAATCAAGATTTGTTTCTATTTTTCTATTTATCCCACATTGCTTCTGAATTTTCCTTCAATTCCACTTTTGCCTATAAAATGAACCCTCTCATTCTCTCATTTCTTATCCGCAATTTTTTACACATTAGACTTATGCTACAAATTTTCTTGAAATTTATCATTTGAGATTACACTTTAGTTTGATTTTATAAGCATCTTAGTTTTAGAGTATATAGTTTAATATTACATTTTAGCTTAATCTTCATAGTAGATTAATTTGCAAAGTAATTCATTTATGGCATTGCATGTAGATCAATTTTCATTTCAATAAATTAGTTTTGTTTATTGCATTTTACAATCATTTAGATTAGTTTTCATTGTTGCATTGCAAGAACAGGATTCATGGAGATTGGCATTCTTGCTTCTCCTCTTTGAATCTCTCGTTCCAAAACTGTATTTGCAGGCGTAACTGGGTCAATCTGAGGGCCACAATATCAATCCCTGCTCTTCTCGGATAGAGAGTTGTGAATTGATTTGCAAGGACTCATTATTGACTATCCTTGCATGCAAGGATTCACAGAAGTATAACATATTTTCAGTTATACACTAGTGTAATTAATTTTATTAAGTAATTAAAAGATGTTGGGTCTCTAAGTGGCATGGGACCAATACATAGACATTCAAAGATCAATTCCTCTCTTAAATGGATATTTTATTATCTCCCTAAGGTTTGTAGGGTATTCGATCTTGGTGTGACTAGATAACCCAAAGGTAAATAAAATGTTATTTTTGATAAAGGGGCCTACTTAGGATTCCTTTTGGAGTTTCTTAGAGGTCAAGCTAATATTAGATTTAGGGATTTAAAATCTACGAAAGTATAGAGAAAAATGATGCTCATAAAATTTAACCTATTTAGTGTATTCATTCATGATAAGAAATAAAAAATCATAGATACCACCTTATGAAGAGACTATATTTTACAAGAACAAATATATATAGATATTTTCACCCATATATTAACAATAAATTATTTCTACAAACTACATGAGTTGAACTAAAAGAAAATAAATTAGGTATTCTAACTTCTTTTAAAAGAAAATAGAATATATTGAGGGTTGGAATAGATAATCCTTAAATTATCTCAAGAATGGACTTGTGTCAAGGATGAACAAGTTTCTAGTTAACCAATCCTTTTCTCAATCTACTATCAAAACTAAAGTAAAAGAAGTTGCTATCTCCAAACAATAAAACAACTACAACAATCCAAAACTATCAATCCAAAACTATCAATCACCATATACATGCACATAACATAGTCTTAACCACTAGTAATTTATAAGAAATTTAAATATTTTACTTAATATTTTATTAAAATTAAATCTCTACATCACAAGAACATATGAAAAGCGCTTAAGATAGCAAAAGGGGGATTACAAGTTCTAGCCATAGTTACACTAGAAGAGTTTTAGAGATTCTATTATCAAATATATCTCCTTTTTCTTCTTCTTCTTACATACAAGAGAGGACATTGTATTCTTCTCTTACGATTTATGTATAACCAATTTAACATCTTATAACCTTGTTGGTTGTCGATGCTAGTTACTTCATATTCACATGGGTTTTTTCATTTCAATCCACACTCTTTCTATTATAAACCATTCACCTTATACAAAAAATAATTTCTCGCAAGTCATATTGTATGGGGATTTTCTCATACAAGAATGTGTATTGACAATTTAAGTCATATTGTCTCAATAGAGTGCCTTAATGGTATGCCTATTTGTGCCTAGAGGTAGGTCAATTTTTTTATTCAAATGGTAAAGATTCAATATAAAAATACAACTAGGATTTCTAAATGACTTAGACTTTAATATTCCAGATGATTAGAGAGTGGACCATATATTGTGGATCTAGGTACAATTTGAAACTATAAGTAGTGGTTAAAATTTTATGAAATAGATTCATAAGAAGAGTACTAGAACATATAATCAATTGATTATTTATCATGGAAGGATGAAAGGCCCAATGTAATACTAGGAATAATGACAAATATGTAATTCATATGTTTTACAATACTATGTTAGAGGTTTGAGGTTCCATGTAATAAAACTTTAGCCAATGGAAAATGAAAATACACAGAGCATGGAAAGCTTTAATGTGAATGAATGAACTACATATACAAAAAAACATAAATTTACTTATTAAATTGCTTAAGAAAATAATCATTTCATAGTATACTCTAAATAAATGTTCATGTTTGAACTCAATTTTTCATAGAAACAAGGTCACACATATAAGAGGTCAAGGGCTTGAGGTTTGTATATAAATTTAAAGGTTTTCTTATAGCCTCACAACTAACCTGAGGGTCCAAGGAAAAAGTGTAGTGGTGAAATACAATGGATAAGAAGAGATCAAAGGGTTTTCTCAAAAAGGTCTCATAAATTTAGGAGGTGCAAGGATAGGAAGTCCAATAGCAACATTTGTGTATAAAAGGCAAGTCCACATGCACAAAAAAGTGAAGGTAGAGGGCTAAAGTAGAGGTCAATACCATAACTTATACATGGAAATAAGAGGTTGGTAATTGGACAAAAAGGCGTAGAGGTTTGATGTAAGGCTACATGCACAAGACACAATATGTAAGAGGAGATTAAAAGTCAAATAATGAAGGATTCATAGAGAAATGAGGTATAAATTTTGTAGGTGGGAAAGCAAGAATGTGATTGAATGTGTAATACATGGAAATCTTACTAAGGAGTCCTTCAAGGAGATATGGGATGTGGATTTTTGAAGTAGGACTACAAGCATGGGATGTAAGGTGTAAGAGAACATGAAAAATCTATCAAGGCTTCATAAAGATATAGGGTGTATATTTTTTATGCAATTCTACAAATGGATTAGTTAGTTAGATAGTTTGAAATTTTATGAAGATAATATGAGCGAAAGTAGAAAGAATTTAAAACTAAAAAATTGCATGGGAATCCCACAATGCTTAGAGCTATAGATTAACCCTCCTAAGTCATCAAACATTAAATTTTTAACTCCTAGACAAGAAATAAAGGCTAAGAGAGATAAAACACAAGCCAAAGCACAAATTGACCAACAAGGCCCTTTGAAGAAGATTTTAGTGATTGTCAATGATGGTCCAAGTAAAGGATGAGGACCAGCTTGCAAACACAAAATAAACTCTAGGTTCCTCCCTCTAAGACTAACACTCAAACACAAGAAAATAAGGGGTTATAAATAGTGGTTCCCTAATTTGATTCAAAATTAGTTAAGATGTTGCAAGAGAAAGAATAAATGGTGACTTTATTAGGGAATGCTCCTAGAATTCAAGGATAAGTGATTATATTAAAGAAAATATAAATTAACAATTAGCATGAGAATATTATGGATTTTTTTTTAGTCTATAAAATATCTTATCACAAACTTAGTAATTCAAAAACCAACATTTTTTAATTTATATTATATATGTTGTATTATTTAGAACTAAACTTATTATATTGTATAATATAATATAATAATAAATAATATATATTTTTATGATAAAAATTTGAATTAAATACATATTATTATATAATAATGATTTAATATATAATAAATAATATATTAAACATTATTTTTATTTAAGTGACTATAATATATAGTAGGAAATATATTTATCCTACTATATTTATTATATATCACTTCATATAATGTATTTTATATATATATATATTGCTATTATATTTCCCCTTTATATAATACTCAATGCGTTATATTTACTATATTCCTTTCACAATATTATATACTCTGAAATTATGATGCATTATATTGCATTATAATTTAATATAATAATAAATGTAATGTATGTGGTATAATATATACCCATATTATATTTATTATGAAACATATTATAGTAAAATAAGAATACATTAAAACGTTATACCTAGTAAATGAGAGATTTTTTACTCTATATTTAGTATATAATGTTTACCATATACTATATAATATATTTACTATATAATATAATGTATTAATATATTACAATATACTAAAAAATATATTATATATCATATTATATCATTATGGTATATGATATATTATAAATTATGACACATTATATTATAATGAATAGTAATATAATATAATAATAAAAATATTATATCACATTATTTTGTATTATATACTAATACATTATATTATATATTATTATATTGTATCATATTATATTATATAATATTATATTTCATTATATTATATATAATATACTATATTAAATATATATTACATAATATATTATATAATATAATATATAAATATAAATATAATATATATTAATATATTATAGTATATATATTTATATAATATAATAATATATTATATTTATATAATGTAAATACATATAATGTACATAATAAAATGTCAGAAATATAATATTACTACCAAGAAAGTAGCTTTTGTTATCTGACCACATTGCATAAAGTGCTTGATTTTTACCCAGCCCCGTGACCCCACCCACACACAGCAGCTTGAAGGGTTTCTGGGAGGCAGCTGAGAGTGCCAGACAATCTCTGTGAGCCACAATACAAAGCGATTCCCCTCTCAAACTCACATAGGAAGTGGGGAGTCGACTGCTAGAACCAATGGAACAAACCACAGCCAAATATTAACTCATGCTTCCTGCATTGCAGTGTCATGCAGACTATATTAATAGCCAGTATTTAGAAGTGTTTATTCTCACATTTTAGTAAATAATTTCAATCAAGACAGAGCCACATTTGGCCCCTTGTTCATTACAACAGAAACCTTTGAGAAATATTTTTTTCTGGATTTTCCAAGATGCTCTGTTGATATTGCCATCCAATACAGACACGAAAGATCCATCTGCTTCAATTTTTAGACTAATATAACGTGTTAGAAATGTACTCTTCAGAGCTTCCAATATTAGGCCTAAATTTGCAGTCAAGAAAATGTTGCCAATCAAACAATGAGTTGCCCACTAAAATTAAATCTGTTCCCAGTTTCTCATCATAGAATGCATTGTTACTAGCATTGATACTAACACAGTACACAAACTTGAATCGCAGAGAAAAGAATAAAAGAAGCTACAGTTACAGACCTTGCATTTTTTATACAAGAGTCTAAGACATGTAAATTACATGTCATTTAACATTAACATATGAATTCATGTGAAGAACTCAATAATTACACCCTATATCTTTTGCAGATGGCATGGAATATCAAGTGATATATGTCTTGTCAATGTCCACGCGTGAGTTTTAAAGATATCAAGCATTCAATGAATTGAAACAGTGCAAAAAGGATATGAAGCATCAAATATAGTCTTATTGTCATAAGTACATAACCACACAGATATTTTTTACAAAAGACCAAAAGAATTCAGACTGAAAACAAATCATCAAACAGCGATCTTCTCTCTCCAATTTTGAATTTAATTTCCACTACACATTATCATCCCAAAATTGTTAGTCTCAATATAGTAAGAACCTGACAAGATATTAACAAACAAATAGAAGAAAATGCAAACGTCGACACTGACAAATTCAAGAAAAATTATATCCCTATTTGTTATCATTGTCTATTAGAATTTCAGAAATAATAGCAATAGGCGCTTCTCCTTATCAACAAAAGTTTGTCTCAATTTTGCTTTTTTTGTGCCCATTCAACATAATTGTCCAAAACCGAAGGCCAACCAAAAAATGGATCGTAATTCTCAAAGTTTGGATAATGGATCTGTAAAAGAACAAATAACGAAATTAACAATCATAATATTCTCTACAGAACAAAAGATTGTAGGCTGGCATTTAACCAAAGGGAAAAATAGACCATTGTAAATATGATCAATACCTGTTGAAAAAATCGTAAGAAGGAACTCCATTGGTCAAGATTTATACCCCTGTACTCCTTCTGATCCTGAAAACATGAAAAAACTTCCATAGGAAAACAGCACCAAAAAACAAGCAGCTTGTTATCAAGAAACTAGAAATTCCAAAATATCGAAAGAGGTATCTCAGAATCATTGTAGTACTCCAAGAATATGGTGATGCACACCTAATTTGGCATTTTTCTCAAGTTAAATGTTTCCCTCCATGGAAAATACAAACATAGACAACAATCTTATATATACGAAATGTTGGAACTTCAAAAGCAGGAGATTTAGCTGCTTTCCCTTCAAACTTTAAAATTCCTAATCATGCTAGAGAATTTTTCTTCAGCCATGAGACTTCAATTGTAAGTGGATTGTCATATTTTATAATTGGTACTAAAAGCTTAAGATTTATGCAATGCTGTGAGCGTTGTGAGGTTCCAACTTTTTGTTTGAAGTAAGGGAAACAACTACAATTTACCCTAGTCAAAAACCAAAACATCCATAAGCATTAGTTCAACAAATACCAGCAACCAAAACCCCATAGGCAAATTCTTCAAAACAATGGAGCAGGATCAAGATTTTCACAAAATGATTGAATTAAGGAGTAAAACTTGCAAGTATGAAAATAGCTATCCCTTTCTATAACGAATTTGTTGCAATGGATCCAGCATATGAAAACAGTAAGGTTGATTGCAGGCTTCCTTTTCTGAGGTGTCTGTGTGTGTTTGGAACTAAAAAGAATAGGCTAAGGGTTTGTTAGAAAATAAGCACACCTTTAGAAATTGCAGCAAAGATTCAACCTGAGGAAGATAACGCTTCCATAATACCAGCTTCAGCAACTGACAAGCACTTTCCATGTCTAAAACATTTTGCCGTTCCTCTGTACCAGAAAACATGTAAGGAAAAAGTGACAAAAACTAATACATCCTCAAGATTTGGATAGGACAGGATATTCAAAAGTTTGCAAAGCACATACCTGTCAAAGAGTATCGAAATGAGTAATCAAAGAAGTCCTGAAAGCTTTGGAGTTCCATGAACTAAGCCGCATCCACATACAGTAAACGTCAGACAGACCTTTATCCGCTTAAAAATATGTGAGATTCAACGTGTGCATATGTTCATGGCTTCATAATCTCATTCACATATTTGATTTTCTTAAAAGGTTTGTACATTCCTATACCTCTGGATCCAAGGCAGCGAGCACCTCTCTCAACTTGCCAATGCTATCAACATTCAATTCTTTGAAGCCTCTGCGCCACTCTTCCTGTAGCACAGACAACAACCAAAGAAGAAATATCAAAATATCTTTAGAAAGGACAAACCACAGTTGACAAATGTTCATGGAAATTTCATTTTAATTAAATTAAACAGCATACCAATGTAAAATATGCCTGATTTGCAGCTTTCATCTTCCTGAAATAGATTTTTGGTTTATCAGAATCGAGATGCCAGATACAGTTTTAAGAATGATTAAATCCAAATCCATTTGACTTACCATGCAAGGATAAGCACTCTAACATCCAGTATCTCAACTCCAAGATCCATGCATAATCTCTCTATTTCTTGAGGACTGTTCACCATGACAAATGTCGGATCATTCCAAGAATCATAAAATGATGTGTTTATCAAATAATAAAGAAAAAATCAATGCGATCTCACCCCTTGCTCAGGGCTTCTTGCCATTTGGAAGTCTAGATCGCTCACAAGAATCAGAAAATAACAATCCATGCCACTAAATGTAAACTTATGACCTCATCACTTCTCAAAATCTATATACTAATAGAAAAAAGGAATTTGCTTCTTCAATAATATTAAACTGAGATATTCAACTAAAGTCTAGAACTAAAGAATAATCAACATTCCTCCGACAGTATAAGCCTCCAATTTTCTTAATGACATCATGAGGCAAAATTTATCTCTAAGTTCTAACTTTGTTCAACCAAAGTGAATTCAACTAGTTTTTAAAGGAATGAAGACGGTTGGGGTGGAATAGGAGACCCTGATTCCTTAATCAGGCAGACTTGTTCTTCAAGTGTTGGGATGTAACATTTAACAATAACCCTATGACACCTTGTCTTAACCTAAAACTAATTGTAATGTTTGGTCTTATAAGCAATTTGGATTGAACAAAATTCAACTAGTTATGGCAGGAAGATTGATGCTAGATAACTCCAAACCCTAAATTGTCAATTCTGTTAAAGGGATGTGTATGGGTATATATATCTATGTATAGATATGTATCTGTATACATATGTATGTATGTATTTATTTGTAAATTATGGGTATTTTAATACATTTTTTATACTCTATAATTCATAATATTATATATATGATGAATTATGTATTTATATATCTATTAAAAATAAATAAAAAATTATAATTTTATAAATAATAAATATATATAATAATAATTTTATAAATGTTTTTATTTTATAACTTAATTAATATTAAATATATAACAGTTATATTCTTTATATAAAAACCTTTTTCAGAGTGACTTAGAAGGAGATCTAGATTATTAGAAGTGAGCGTGAGCAGGATAGAAGGCCGTCTATCCGTCTAGCTGTTTTTTAGGGCACTCCAATGCTCTCTTCCTTGACCGGAACATCAACTCTGGAAGCTCAACCAATGGGCCTTTTCCAGTAAAGCTCAACCACCACAATGAAAATCATTTATGGCATTCCTCATATGATGGTTGTTTGTCATTCGAATTAAATATTTAACAGTAGGTATTGTTACAGAAGCAACAGAGAAAGGCTTCATTGCATTGCAGCTGAGAATAATGACAGCTGCAGCAAATGGACTGTTGTTTTGACCTTTTTTTACTTTGTTTTGGCATTTTCTCTGGAAAAAGTCCCGCAAGATTCAGACAGGGCACAGCCCTGCTGCCCCAGGTACCTGTGGATGTGTCTGCCTGGGAAGGCAGGGCCATGTCCTGGCTGCCCCGTCCATGCTCCAGACGCCAGTCTCACTCCCACTCCCGTTCAGTTCAGCAACGGGATCCAAAATAGGAGAACCTGATAACGTAGCCCAGACCTTTATATGTTTACCAGGAGTTGCTTCATATGGTCCAAATTTGAGACAAAACCATGCTAGAGATAATCAACTCAGCAGCTTTTCATTAGGAAATCATTCAGTTAGAGGCAAGCTATTGGCTCCCAAATAAATTGATGTGTAAAATATTCTGTTCCAGATGCAGGTAGCGGAAATTAGCACGTGAATGGTCAAAAGAAAGTATTTTCTTTTGAAATTCAGAGGCGGTTGGCGTCAGTTACTAAGATGCAAGTAATTTCATGCATGTTCGCAATTTAAAGGTTTCTTGTGTGAGGGGAACTGTACAAAAGTAAACTCAAGAAGACTGATAACCACTAGTATGCAAAACTAAAATAAGAGCATATTGCTAAAAGCCAGCTACATAATTTCAATACAGGGACACCAGAAGCATGCCTTTTTCTAATCTTTAAACTATGAATATGATTGGAGAGATAGGCCTGTGTCTATTAGCAAATAGTAGAGAACTCTTACCCTATCACATCAGTTGATTCCTTCCCTGCATATTGCTTGAATAATGCATCTATTTTCTCAAACTGCTTAAGTTCACCTGCCATGAATCATTAGTGAATAAAAGAACAAAATCTAGCATACAAATTGCATTATACATGCAACACTGAAAAAATATAAATAAGCAAATAAGCATGTCACACCGAGGCCAAAATATTGTGTGTATAGCCTTGTTCCATGGGGACATATACCCCCCATCCATGTTTCCAAGATGGGAAGATTTTGGGGACGCAAGGGAAATTACTACCCAATATCCCAGCACTGCTGCCACGCACCCAGGGACATTGATATCTCCTTGGTTTGAGGACGCCTTTCAGACTCCAAGACATCCAAAGGACTCTTGGGAGTCTCCTAACCACACTTGGACTTGCAGGCACCCCTCACAAAAATAAGTGAAAAGGTCAATATTTAAAAAATAAATAAAAAGTGTTTTCAATTTGCATGCCACAAACCCTAACACTAATGGTCTATAGGCCCAATCCAAAACCTAAGCACTTACAAAACAAACTTATAAATAGGCATCTAAGCCTCATTCCAAATCACTCCCAAGTTTCAACAAGAAGTTGTAAGAGTGAGAAAGATTGCAAGTGAGAGCATTACGAATAGAGAGAGTAAGAGCAAGAGAAGAGCGTGTGCAAAGACTTCATTGAATCATCAATCCACCGTAATCAACACATTCTTCAAGCATCAAGGCAAGCTTTGGCCCTTCATAACAGCTTTTTTTTTTAATTTAGTAATTTTAGTTGATAATTTAGTAATTATGTGATGATTTTTAAGGCCAAATCGACATTTGGAATAATTAATTAAATATTAAAATAAGTCCTTATTTGTTCTTGAAGACTTATTAATTATTTGATAAATTAATAAAGCTTTTAATAAATCAGTTGGAGCAACTGAATGTTGGGGAGTTTTAATGCTTTGGGCGTACAGAATAGATATAACGGAGAATTGATTGATGTTTGGAATTTGGTTAAGAAGATCTGACAACAATACCTCTCAAATGATGAAAGCCTTGGCTGGACGAAAACCCAGTCAGGTGTTTGAGATTTATATCAGTCTGTGAGACTAGAGAATTGGTAGTGTATATCTGCATACATATTAGAGTCGATGGATTAATTGGATATCATCGCCAACACCTCAATATATTATTAACAGGTTTCTGGAGTTATTTATCATGGTTGTCATCAATTATTATTATACTAAGCCAATATTCATAAACAAAGTCACCTGGAGACATTCTGATTGATTCATGCATACGGGGCTATACGCAAGGCGTAATAGGAAATTGTGGTGCTTTGAGTTTGTGGGAAGGAAATAGAACCAGTACTTCCAGGGATTGATGGGAGTTAAATATTATTGAAGAACGGGAAAACCAGTGTAAAGATCATATCGTTTTCATGTATACGGGTGTATACGAGATGCTGAGTACATTACAGAGTAGGCGTTCACAGAAGTCTCTTACATCGTTGCTGGCAATGTTATGCTTCCAGAGTCTTCAAAATCCGATAGCAAGATTGAGCTGAATGTGTCAACAATGATTGTTGGCATCGGAGAACTTTAGGAACGTATAATCCCAGACAGATTCCAGACATTGGAGTAATCCACAAATTATCAGGTTCACAATCTTATTATTATTTATTGGAAATGTTCCTCATTTATCTCTGTTTCCTGAATGAAGGCCTACGAGTATGTTATTTTTGTTTCTTGGATGGTGTATATTGTATAAGGTAGATTATTATTGGATGGTCTATATTGTGTAAGGATCGTCGTATTTGGTAGGACCTTCAACCATCACCGTATGCTATTAATCATTATATGGAGGCGTTATTCCTGAGACCGAATTGATGAAAGTCTATTCTCGGAAGTTTTTTACCGCCACATAAAGTATTGGAAGCACACAGCTGACGTGGGAAGTGGAGCGATCTGAAGTATCGGGGTCTTCATAAGTGTTGTCGAATTCATTCTATTATTTCCTATGGAGCTACAAAATGTTTGTCCTATATATGTTGGTCAAAGATGTGTCTCATGCTCATATTCTGGACGGCAACTTACGGGTATGTTTTATTCCTTATGGTGTCTACTGAACAAAAATTTAGTGTTTACATTGCCGGTTTCTTGTAGCCTTATGTTATGCTCAATATATATGCCTAGACGAGCCGAATGTTTATTATCTGAAATATAGGACAGAATATAATTGTTCACATGTAAGATTCTATTCTGAACATATGAATTATCATATTTGATGTGATGGTCACATGTATGGTCTATTTGCCTAGATACTAAATATATAAGAGTGGTTGTATGATCATACTAAGAACACAATTGGGAAATTGCAAATATTTGTTACTGTATTCTGCATATATGAGAAAGACAATTGTTATTGTATTTTGTATATATCAAAAAGACAACCAGATTAGTTTGAAAAACATCGTTTTCAAACTTGGGCAATCACAATAATCTTGATCTATGGGGTCAAGGTTACTCCAGTGGTATCAGAGCCATTATCCTTCCAGCCTGAGGGAAAAACCAGTTTGCTTTACTTACATCAATGGCTAGAACTCAAAATGGACGATTGTTACCTACTTTCCTTCTTGCCTCACCAATTCAAGAAAAGAAGCCCAGTTGGCAGAAACTATTCAAAGATCTGGCTCATTCACAATACAAGATGAATCTTGATTTTCTGCAAACACATCAGAAGCTAAATCATGGTTTGCAGCATCTTGCAGATTCGCTGTCAAGAGAATCTCAGTTTCCTAATGTCTCATCCACACCTATAGGTATAGAAGCGCATGATCTATTTGTACAAGAGGATAGTGAAGCTATAAGGGAAGTTAGCAGAAATCTTTATGAGGAATTTGAGAAACATGTTGATGTATATGAGAACACAAGGAAAAGGTTTGGTAATGATTCTAATGTGCCATCATCATCCATACAAGAAGAATCACATGAGGCTTCTACAAAAGAGGCGAACATGAGTCCCCTTGACATAAAGTGCACTAGCTTGGAGATGAACATTGATATTGATAGTTCTAATAAAAGGTATGGATTCCAATGTTGTGCCCTTGTCCGATCACAACTCTGTCCAATCATTCATGGTTGAAGATTGTAATACATCCACGAGTGAGTTGGCTGAGTCTAATGTTGACAAACCTTTTACATATGAAGATAAATCAGAGATGATAGTTCGTGGCAGCCAAGGTCACTTTGATGATCGGGAACAAAAGCCTTTGGTATTGGAAGATTTGGGTGATCACTTTATGGTAAAGGAAGAAAAGATAGTGAAAGTGTTTTAAGGATGGATAATACACATAAACACATTGAAGGCCTCATGTGGACAGCCCAAATTGAGGAGAGATAAAAAGGATCGTGTAAGAACACCCCCTGCTCTAGACTGATTTTTGTACTTTTTCACTCAGTGTAATTTTGTCAAACAGTTGGCTTGCAAGCTGACTACTGGTTTTCTGAATTGGTTCTTAATTCGCAATAAAATAAATTGGATAAATTGATATTTGTTGAGTGGCTTTCAGATTTCATTCAATATGGAAAAATCACACATAACAAATACTAACAACAAGAAGATTAATGCTGATAACACTTATTTAATTCCAACTCCAAGCATACAAATCAGATTCGAACAATATTACAGACCTGGGAATGTCTTCAAACTCGTAATGACACACAAATATGCTTCAAACTTATGTGGAAGACTATATGATAATGAAACAAATTCAAATCTGAACTCCACAAGTCTGAAATCTGCCCAAAACACTGTTCACGCACTGTAGCAGCACTGTAGCAAGTCACAAATCTTCACTATCGCCTTTGAATCTGCTCCTAATATCTTCTCCAAATCTTCCCTTTGAAAATCTAATAAGCCCAATGTGTTTCCTAAATGAAAACACAATAAATTCTCCTGACTATATCTTGCAATAGCGAGAAGAATGTTGACAAAGAGGGATTTCGTCCTCCAAGCCCAATAATCAAATTCCTGAGAAATCCAATAGCATAACTTTCATCTCATCCAAGCATGCTGAAAGTGAGCTCTCCAATCCATTTTATAACTTCTTCATAAGAGTTTACTCACTTGTCTTGTCAATGTGCGATAATTAAACACTTTAATATTTTATCCCTCTTTTAAGAGTACCATGTACTTTTAAGTGAAAGGGGACATTTAATATTTATAACATATTAATTTATAGTCCCAATATAGTCATTTATTAAACAAAGTTAAATATTTTAAATTTAACTTTATATCTCGCCTGAATAAATAAATATTAAATGACTATGAATTATTGGCATCCATCTGAATATTAACCATGAAGTCAATGATGTCGCTGAAGATCTAAATCATCCCAAAGTGACTTACTATAAATAGTAAGTGCGCCAAAACTACATCAAAACATCTCGGAATGACCTACGACTGAAAATGCCTAGGCAAATATCTACCAAGATCCCTTTTGTGTCCTAGTTAGCCTACGAGACCATGAGAAAATAGGCTAATGACAAACCTCATACAATATGTGCTAGAAAGGGGACATTACACATCGGTAACAGGTATTACTCACAAACACTTGCATTCTATCAAAGAAGCATTGGAATTGATGAAAGATGATTATTTGCAATTACTTAGGGATAGAGATATGGCTGTCAAGTTGGTGAGAGACAAAGATAGGGAGATTGTTGATCTTTTCCTTCAATTGAGTGGAGCTCGTTACTCAATGCACGAAACAGAAAATCAGATGTGTGTTGCAGCTACCTCTCAAGAGCAAAAGGACAATGTGAGAGGTGTGGATCTTGAACAATTTGATGAAGGGTTTGAAGAGCTTCATAGGAATGAACTTGTGAGTTATGAGGGTCAAATTGCTTGTGAAAGAAAAGAGATGCAAGAAGACACCAATGAAAGGGACAGAATTTTCTTGCAGCCTTGGGACAGCTGTATATGATGGAGAGACATGCAGATTCCAGACTTTTGAACCAGCAGTTAATGAAGAGCAATCCTCATGGGTGGAGGAATCTGAAAGGACTATAGGGTTTGATCTTCAGTGCAGCCTTCTATCTCCATTTATGTATGTGATGACAGGTCTGAGTTGCGAGCAACTTGATTTTGAATATCATGGCAGTCAAGATGAAGATTTCTTTTTGACATTACCACCTCTTATCACATGGGAAAGACCTAGCAAGGAAGAAGCGTTTGAGGATTCCAAAGATGACACAGAGAAGGTGGAAGTAAGGCAGTTTGAAAGAATGAATGAAGAGTGGATACAAAGAGCCAATAAAGCTAAGTTGGTGGTTTCCCATGCAAGACAACACCTACAACAAATCAAAGAACAATTCAAACACTTGGACTCTGCAAGACAACAACAGGAGCTTACCTTAAGTTCCTGTTTCTGCAAGAGGAAGATGTTTTAGAGATTGAGCATGGGACAAGCCTCTTATGACAGCCAAGCGTGAAGAACAAACAACTTTGTATGAATCAGGAAATTCATACTATTCACTTGATGATAGTTGGGTTGATGGAACATGTCATTTGTAGGGCTTGATGAAGACATCAATCTTGTTGGAATCAGTTAGAAGTATGCCTACATGTTTTGAATTAGTGCAAAGTGCTATGGATACATGGTTAGATAAGGCCACTTTTGATTCAGATGGGAGTGTTATCAAACTATTTATTGTTGAGGGACTTTATGAGTCTACTTGTGACTGAGCACAACCACATCATAGAGATGACTACTTGTTGGAGATAGCTTTCCTAATGCTAGGACTTGAGACGAATGTCTTGGAGGCATTTGGTTATGCTTGGTATACACATAAGAGTATTGAGCTTCAATTGTATGAACCAAGGTGCAAAGAGTGTTGGTTTTTTGTGCATTCATTATTGATGGGTGGTTGTCTTGCATTGATGAGTTTAGAGTTTTCAGGATATCAAAGAGTTAATGATGATCCTATGGTGAGATACATCTATCTTCCCACTTGTAGTATAGGTCCTAGATTGATGTGGGATCTAGGAATTTGTTTGACGAATGAAATGCTTCACAGGTTGTTGTGCCATGACAGGATTATTATAGTATGGGATCTGAGAATTTGTTTAATGGATGGAGTGTTTCACAAATTGTTGTGTCAAGACAGGGTGATTGATGATTATTATATCAAAATAGCGCAACAAATTGGAAAAACAGTGTTTCTGAGGTTGGTTTCGAACCTGGGTATTGTCATGGTTGTTTTGATTGCTTGGAACAAGCAATCTCCAGGAAGGGAGGATTGTAACGTCCCCATTTTAAGGCCAAATCGACATTTGGAATAATTAATTAAATATTAAAATAAGTCTTTATTTGTTCTTGAAGACTTATAAATTATTTGATTAATTAATTATATTAATAATTAATAAAGCTTTTAATAAATCAATTGGAGCAATTGAATGTTGGGGAGACTTAATGCTTTGGGCGCACAAAATAGATATCACGGAGAATTGATTGACAGTTGGAATTTGGTTAAGAAGATCTAAGAATGATACCTCTCAGATGATGAAAGTCTTAGCTGGACAAAAATCCATTCAGGTATTCAAGATTTATATCAATCCATGAGACTAGAGAATCGGTAGTGTATATCTGCATATATATTAGAGTTGATGGATTAATTGGATATCATCGCCGACACCTCAATGTCTGATCAATGGGTTTTTGGAGTTATTTATCATGGTTTCCATCAATTATTATTATACTGAGCCAATATTCATAAACAAAGTAGCCTGGAGATATTCTAATTGACGAAATAGAACCAATACTTCCAAGGATTGACGAGAGTTAAATATTATTGAAGAACAAGAAAACCAATGCAAAGATCATATTGTTTTCATGTATACAGGTGTCCAGGGTGAAGAGCACAGAGGAAATACTGAGAGGGGGGCGGGGAAAGGGTGAATCAATATTTCAAAACTTTAAAAACTTAAAACCAGATAAATCATATAAATCAGAAATCAAAACATTAAGAGCATCATTAAACACCACTAACAAAATGAACACCGATATTCGGGGAAAACCCTTTCGGGTAAAAAACCATGGCAAAATATTGCTTTTATTTCTTCAAAGGGCACCAACCCACCGAGAGCACCAACTCTCT
Source organism: Sequoia sempervirens (assembly GCA_007258455.2). Taxonomy (NCBI): domain Eukaryota; kingdom Viridiplantae; phylum Streptophyta; class Pinopsida; order Cupressales; family Cupressaceae; genus Sequoia; species Sequoia sempervirens. Next base: position 607,765,551 of record VDFB02000015.1, on the reverse strand, counting down.
TCGAAGTACCAACTTTGATCTGCTGAAGCACCAACTCACTAGGAGCACCAACTTTCCTTCGAAGCACCAACTCCAAACCAACTAAAGCACCAACTCCAATGTTGTTGAAGCACCAACTTCAAACTTTGAAAATTAACCAAACACTGAAAATATGCCCCTTAACAACAGTATACTTCTTTCACACCAACTGAAACACTCATTCTCAGGTAAGTTTATTTCTTCACCCATAAACAAAATTTCTTCTACTGAAGACATATCACTAACTTCTGATGAACTATTATGATCATTCAAATAAAAACTTTTAGCAAATTTCTTATACTTATTCTTCTTACCTCAATACTCCTTGGAATGTTTTGATTTCTTCTCACAATTGTTATCCTCGTCCTTCTCATAGGGCCATTTTGTTGCAAAGTGTCCTATCTTACCACAATTGAAGCATTTGAAAGGCAACTTGCCTTTGTATCTATCAAAACCCTTCTTCAACTTTTGCATGAAATGTGCCTCTGTAGAATCCGAATCTTCATTAGAACTATCACTGATAGTAGACTCCTTGTCTTTTCCTTTCTTGGAAACCTTAAAGGCTTCCTCCTTTTTGACTGAAGTATCAAAGTTTGTCCTCATCTCATAGGCTGTTAGAATGCCATGAAGCTCATCAACAGTCAACTTGTCAAGCTCCTTCATCTCTTCAATCGCTAAAACCTTTGCATCAAAATGCAAAGGAAGAGACCTCAAAATCTTTTAAACAACAATAGTCTCCTCAACCTTCTATCCTATGAAGAGCACAAAGATATACTGAGAGGCGGGGGGGAGAGGAGTGAATCAGTATATCAACCAACTTTTAGTCTTTTACCCTTTACAACCTTTATCAACTTCAAACTCTTAACACAAAACAACTATGCAAGAATATCTCAATATGAACAAGTTGACACCAAGATATTTACGTGGAAACCCTTTCGGGATAAAACCACAGTACAAATAATGTACTTTATGAATTATATATGCTTTTACAAAGAATGTATGCACCAACCTACTTGAATCACCAATTTGTAGTTTAGTAGGCACCAACCTACAAAGAGCACCAACCCTTAATTCTGATTTAGTAGGTATCAACCTACAAGGAGCACCAACCCCTAATGTTCATAGGCACCAACCTACCGGAGGCTCCAACTCCCACTTGCCAAGCACCAAATTAGCAAAGATAAAAATATCAAGAAAAATCCTCCACCCTAATGTTGCTTCCTCAACCGATGATGGACAATTCTACTCAAACACTCTTATTACAAATCTGGTATAATCTTCTCTATGGATTTGTCAAATATTCCTCTTCACAAACTATGTCTTCTCCAATTGACAAACTCTTTCTATGCCTTCATCAAGATCTTCTTGTTAATGATATCTTCTTCACAAACTTGATGCAATCATATATCTTCCTCTTTAATTCGGCCCTTTGCCAAATCTGCTCATATACTCTTCATATAAATTTGCTTCTCATAAACTCTTCTTACAAATCTGCCTTCAATCTTTCTTTGACGATCTTCCCTTTAACGGATGGTGAACATGGTTTTCTTCTCACTATTCTGATTGTATAAATCTGTTCTTAGATCTCCTTCAAATTGCACATAAACCTTTTTGAATATCAACTTACTTTTCTTCACAAATCTGCATATAAAAGATGCTACAAATTCCTGTCATAAAACTTTCTTCTTTATCAGCATAATATTCTCTTTTATCTCTGCATGGACTCTTCACTTATATCTGCAACAAACTCTTCTTTCAACTCTGCTCATAGATTTCTACTTTTGATTTGCTCTCAAATCTGATTCTTTGGTGATTATAGATTATGTCTTTGTTGTCTCACACCTGATTGTGTTTGGAGATGTGTCATTTATTTCGCCACACAACTACTCACTCACCACACACAGCACTTGTGTTTTTTGATATAGTAGTTATTCCACACACAACTCTAGCACTCTATAATCTTCAGATGATATACATTTTTACACACACAAAGCAATTCTGAAATAAACACACACACACACACACACACACACATATATATATATCTCTTTCAATGATTGTAGCCTTTCATTGGAGCAACGTATCCCTTAACCTATTGATCTTTCAACCAGTTTGCACCTCTTTAAAACAGATCTTTTAATTTGTAATTCTTCAAAACAAATCGATTTATTCTTCAACCAGTTCGCACTCATTTGAGCATATCATTTAATTTGTAAATCGAATTTTATTCTTTGTTTAGTTAAATCTAAAGACTAACAAAAGGACATACTTCTTCATTCGTTATCTTCTTTAGTCGCACCAATTCTCTTTAGTGGAGACGTGTCTTTTGGTTAACAACAGATGTATTAAAATCATCTTTTTTGTCTAAACAAATCTGTTATCTTAACAGCCGCACTTGTGTTAACCTTCTTTTTCTTAATTGTTCTTTTCAATGTACTCGTTAAAGTCATTCGAGCTTAATACATGCTTTTTCTTAATCGATCTTGAAGGAAATTGGATTTCTGTATGTTAAAGTCATTCGAGTTTTTCTTAATCAATCTTGAAAGAAACTGGAAGACATTTAACTTTATACAACATATCAGCTATATCGATTTGAACTGGTTCAACCGAACTTGAGCTATATTAAAAGATCTACAAATCTGAGCACAAGTCTGAAACTCTTCAATATCGTGTTCTTCATTTGACATACTATGTACTTCAAACTGAATACTTCAAACATGACCTTCAACCTGAGCATAGATGATCTTCAACCTGAACAAACATCATACCACGTTCTTCATTTGACATCAATGACAATATTTGCAATAATCCCAAATAACAAAATCCTTCTTGACATCACTTTGACATCAATGACAACATTTCCAACATCCTAGACCTTTAATGGTGTTGACAACTTCATCAACTCGCAGAAAATAAGCAGCAATTTTTTCATCTTCCTGCATCCTAAGACTCTCAAAATGTCAAATGACTTATGTGAGTTTGAAGTTTTGCCTTCTTAAACCTTATCATCACCTTCATACGCTTTTTTCAATTTCTCCCAAATCTCATGTCCAATATCACAATGCATTACTTTTACAAATTCAGTTTCAGACAAACCACATAAAATTGCATTCATAGATTTTGCATTATTCTCAAAAGCTCTCTTACCAACTGCATCGGTTGGAGGAGTTGTAGGAATTGTGTAACGACTTACAACACTTTGCCATATATCAAATTCAAGAGACATTATGTAGGTACGCATACGAACACTCCAAAATGCATAATTAGAACCATCAAACAAAGGTGCTCTATTCTTAGCCAGACCTTCATGAGAACCCATGTGTGCAACCAGAATCTACCTCCAAGTGGTTAAGCTCACTTCTGAAGGAACCCCGCTATGATACCAATTGAAGAGCACATAGGAAATACTGATAGGGGGGAGAGGGAGTGAATTAGTATTTCAAAACTATAAAAACTTAAAACCAGATAAATTGTCATGTCCCCATCCTAGTCAGCACAGCTGGTGATGAGGTTAGCCTATCATTTCGATCCTCGTAGGCTGACAGGAGTGTGCAGAGGATCATCTGGAGCCGTTGCTCAGTGTTTGGTAGCTCCAGTTTGCAGTTGTATCAGGTTGGGCCTTCGCAGAATCTTCCAGTGAGCATTTTCAGGAAACTTTCTATTTTTAGAAAGTTAGGTCAAGGCTGCTATTCGGGAGGGCACCGGTTCAGCCATTTCAGAATCGACCCAGTTCAGTTTGGTTGATTTGACGAGAAATAAGGAGTAATTAAGAGTTTATTAAATATTTAATAATTTGACTTATATTAAAGTCACTTTATTGAAATATTTAAATATTTAATTATTTGGCTTAATTATAAAGTATTTAATTATACTTTATAATATATTATTAAAGGTGACTTAATGAGTATTTATATTCATTAAAAAGGGGACGCCAATAATTAATTATTTTCCTAAGTCAAAAGTGCAAATTAAATCATTAATTTAAATGATTATTTTAAAGGAGATTTGGGTCGAATTTTTCCTTCAAGGCAATATATACCTTTCACAGGCAAAATCGAACTATCTTGATTATTATTCAATTTTGTCTTCTTGCATTCTGAGCTTTGGAGTTTGCAAACCCTAGGGTTTCTGGCAGACGAACGTTTCTGGAGAACGAAAACTCTTCAGAGATCAGGCAGACTGAGGCTGTGAAATATCAGTTGAAGCTGCACTTGGTGATTTCATCCAGAGATCACAGTTTGGGTTTATTGAGCTATTTATTCAGAGATTCACAGAGGTAATCTTCAGACAGATAAGGCGACTTCATCAGAGGACTTATTTCAGAGGTCTGGCATTGTTTTCTTGGAAGCCGTACCATATTATTGCTTGCTGTACCAGGCCGTACCAGTCAGCAAAAAGGGCCGTACTTTTCATGGTCTCTGGAGAAAACGTCTTCTTGCATCAGAGTTTGGTGATTGGATCAAGGGCGCTTGGGATTATTGAAGAGTTTGCATTGTTTCTCGAGCCTGGAGTTTCCTTCAATCTTTCTGGCCGTACCATCATTAATTACAGCAGCCGCCATTAAAGAGAAACCAGGTTTTTTTCAATAAATTTATTGTATCTCTTTCAGATCTCCGTATTTATTATTGTACATGCTCTGGAATCAACAATAAATGATGCGCCTACTGTTATTGAGCAAAATGTTAGCGTATATTATGTTCTAGAATTTAATTTGAATTTTCCAAGCATTTTTTAGTAAAATCGCAACTTTTGATATTCCTCTGAAAACCTTCAAAAATACAAAAAAAACCAAAATTTGCAAAAACACAAAAATCTTCAGTTGGGTTTCGTTTTGAGAACCACCAGGGTTCTGACAGTGGTATCAGAGCACAGATCTCCTGCCATCCTGTGCTTTTTCAGTGCTTTTTCAGAATACAGTGCATTTTTGGGTTGCCTTTTATGAGCCAAGATATTATTCAGTATACCAGAGGTGTAGGGACAGGCAAAGACGAGGATTGGACAGGTCCACCAATCCCTGAAGGGCAGACAATATCAGGAGTGCTTGGTTTTCACAGATCCAGTTCAGACGGGAGTGAAAACAGTGTTGCAACCCTAATGGCAGAACGTGAGACTTCCTCAGAGACTCGCAGGGATCTAGGGAAGGCACATGCAGAGGGTGATATCACCGATGAAGAGTTCAGAAGGAGGCACGATAATATGATGGATATGATGTCTCAGCTGATGGGTACCATTAGACAGTGTACGCCCACACAGCCACACGTCATTCAGATTGGACAGACGAGCGGGACTGCACCCGTGGATCAGCTATTAGCATCAGCACCTCGACAGCCGTCTCCGATCTATCAGGAGCGTAGGCCAGGCCAGCCTACTTTCTTACCCAGGGAGACTCCACCACAGACTCCAGGGGCAGAGCATCAGGTACATCATCAGGAGTTTCAGCCACAGAATGGCATGTCAGTGGCAGACTTGACGAGATTTCACGGCGAGTACATGTCACTAGCGCCTGAGATCCGGCAGGCACTTACATTTCATGAGTTTATAGATGTCTATAAACCCAGAGGAGGAGGTAGATTTGACCGCAGACCCCCACAGCATCAGCAGCCGCAGCCACAGGTGAATAGAGATTTGCAGTATGCGGTGAGCAAGATAACATTGCCATATTTTGATGGGTCTGAAAAGACATTAGCGAGGTCTTGGGTCCAAAAATTAGACAACTACTTGTCACTTAGGCCTATGCAGGAGGATGAGGCAATTAAATTTGCCACTTTACATCTGGACGGAGTAGCACATGATTGGTGGCACCACGGCATGTATACGTTAGGCCATCATGCGGTTAATACCTATCAGGAGTTCACTAGCAGACTGATAGAGAGGTTTGATAAGAAGGATCCAGAATTGTATTTCAGAGAGTTGGCTCAGCTCAGACAGACAGGTAGCCTAGATGCATATATTGGTGAATTTCAGAGAGTTGCAGTTATGGTGACTGGCATTTCAGAGCGGAGACTCATTATACTATTTGTTGAGGGTTTGACAGAACCCATGAGAGGTTGGGTTAAGGCTTTTGACCCTCCCACACTTCAGGAGGCCATGCGGAAGGCACGAAACATGGAACTTGCAGCACCTCGCAGCAAGTTCAATTCAGGGTCCACTCCATACACGAGACCCAACAGGCCTTTCGATAGAAACAATGACAGGAATAGACCCTTTGACATGAGGAAGGATCAACAGGATCCGAAGAGACAGAATGCACCACCATTTGACAGGGAAACGTTGAATGAATTGCGTAAGAAAAAGTTATGTTTTTGGTGCAAGGCACCTTATGATGAAAAACACATATGCCCACTTCGTCCGAAAGTCAAAAATAACCAAATGGAGTGGTTTTATGAGGGCGGAGAGCAATCTGATCTGTCAGACCAGCAAGCTGATTCCGAGCCTTCAGATGATGAGAAGTCCGAAAATGAGGGTGAGCATGAAGGTGGAAGGAAGCTACAGGAAGCCCATCTGACTAGTCTTCAGAGAGATGGTTCATTTCGACTCCGTGGGCTCTTAGCAGGTCAGAAGGTGATTACATTGTTGGATACGGGTGCTACACACAATTTTATTGATGCACGTTTAGTGGAGAGGCGTGGTATCCAGACAGAGGCTTTCGAGGGTATTCGAGTCAAGGTGGCTGACGGATATACTCTCAGGTGCGACAGAAAGATTACTGATCTTCCGATGAGATTGAACAATTATGAATTCAAGACTGAATTCTATGTTGTTAATATGGGGGATACAGATGTTGTATTAGGGATGGCATGGTTGCATGATTTGGGTGAGTTCACGCTCAACCTACGGGATATGGAAATGAAATTCAAGGTTGACAGGAGACCACATGTCATCAAGGCGATTCGGGACAGTAATCTGAGGATGGTTTCATTCAGACGGATGGAGAGGCTCATTCGTCATGATATGGTTGACTGGGCGGCTGAGTGCATGTTGATGCCAGCCCAGCAGGAGCCGCAGAAGGGTGAGTACCACCCTGACATTCAGATTTTGAGGACTAAACACTCCAGAGTGTTTAGTGACATCCCACCTGGTAGACCTCCAGACAGAGGTACGGAGCATATTATTGAGTTGGAGGAGGGCGCAAAGCCCGTGATGATCACTCCCTACCGACATCCGAAACGACTCAAGGATGAGATAGAGAAGACCATTAATGAGTTGTTAGCTATGGGTCATATCAGACCTAGCAAGTCTCCTTTCACTTCATCGGTTGTATTGGTGAAGAAGAAGGACGGATCACTTCGGATGTGTATCGATTACAGGCAGCTCAACAAAAGAACAATCAAGAACAGGTACCCTATTCCACGTATAGATGAGCTGATAGATGAGTTGCACGGAGCAGTCTTCTTTACGAAGATTGATTTGAGATCAGGGTACCATCAGATTCAGATGAGGGAGCAGGATATTGAGAAAACCGCTTTCCAGTGTCATTGCGGTCACTTCGAGTTCTTGGTTATGCCCTTCGGGTTAACCAATGCACCTGCCACCTTTCAGGCAACTATGAACAGGGTTTTCAGTGCTCAGTTGAGGAGATTTGTGTTAGTCTTCTTCGACGACATTTTGGTTTATAGTAGGTCATGGGATGAGCATCTGGCTCATTTGGATACAGTCTTGGGTATCTTAGCAGACGAGTCTTTCTATGCTAAGGAATCCAAGTGTGAGCTTGGCATGGAGGAGTTATTATATCTGGGGCACATCATCAGTGCCAAGGGAGTGAGTATGGACCCTGAAAAGGTTCGAGCTATTGTTGACTGGCCGGTACCTGAGAACCTTACGCAGCTCAGAGGTTTCATTGGGTTGTGTGCATTCTACAGGAGATTTGTTAGCGGGTTCTCACGTCACGCCGCACCCCTTACTGACTTGACGAAGAAAGGGGCTTTTCTTTGGTCACCACAGGCGCAGGAGTGCTTTGACAGGTTTAAGGTGATCATGACTTCATGTCCGGTGCTAGCATTGCCTGACTTTACGAAGTCGTTTGATTTATTCTGTGATGCTTCAGGAGAAGGCATTGGTGCCGTTTTGATGCAGGAGCGTCATCCGATTGCATTTGAGAGCAGGAAACTCAGGGGTCCTGAGAGATTTTATAGTATTTATGACAAGGAGATGTTAGCCATTATGCATGCATTGGCTAAGTTCAGGCAGTACCTGGTAGGCAGCAAATTCAGTGTACGCACAGATCATAACAGCCTGAAACATTTCCTAGGACAGGGAGACTTGAATGAGAGGCAGCAAAAATGGGTCAGTAAACTGCAGTCATATGACTTCGATATCACTTTCATTAAGGGAAAGCAGAATGTTGTAGTTGATGCCTTGTCTCGCAGACCCCAGTTGAATGCCTTAGCACGGATCACGGAGGATTGGAGGCATCGGATTATTGCTGAGTATGCTAAGAACCCATGGGCTTCTAGCATCGTTGACAGGACAGAGCAGGACGACAGGTACACTATTGTAGATGACTTGATCATTTACAAGGGGCGGATTCTTTTGGTTCCTGACTCTGAGGTACGGACTACAGTTTTGAGAGCCTTTCACGACCTTCCTATGGTGGGCCATCCTGGATACTACAAGACTTACAAAATGGTTCGGGAACGGTTTACTTGGAAAGGGCTGAAAACTGATGTTTTGCAGTATGTCCGTGAGTGTTCTGTGTGCCAACAGAACAAGCAGGAGCACACTTATCCTGCTGGATTGCTCCAGCCACTTCCGATACCTGACAGGAAGTGGGAGTGTTTATCGATGGACTTTATCACGGTTTTGCCGAAAGCCCAGGGTAAAGATTGCATCTACGTAGTGGTGGATCGGTTGACTAAATACGCACACTTTTTCCCGATTAGTACTACTTTCACAGCATTTCGCGCATCGCAGAGTTGTTTTTCGTAGAGGTATTCCGGGCCGATAGCTCTACCATAGCCGAGCAGAGATACGGGTTCGCGAGCAACTTCTTGGCGTGAGTTGTTCAGCTGTGCGGAACCTAATCGACATCAGTACCGCACCATCCGCAGCATGTAATAATGTATTGCAGATTGTCAATAAGTGGGTGGAAGGTTATTTACAATTATAGTCGGGTCGTAACAGAGAGTTTTAAGTATATGGATCTACGAAGTAGTATTGCTATAACTCTACCTTCACCATATGATGATACAACAGATGACCTCCTTTATGGCTTTTGTACGTAGAAGGAGGCTTCCAACCTTCTCGATTGATATTGAGCGAGCAGCAAGTAGTGTCGAAAAGTGTGGGATATGATGCAGAGTCACAGACATATTGAGGCCCTCCTCAGACAATATCCGTAGGGCGGGAATTTAATCAGCAAGCAAGATGCTGATCGTAAGAGGGTTGAGCGAAGTTTTGAGGTGGGTGATATGGTGTACCTCAGGTTGCAGCCGTATCGTCAGTCTACTCTGCGGAAGAGTGGGGCAGAGAAACTAAAACCTCGCTACTATGGTCCATTTCGTGTTGTCAGACGAGTGGGCGAGGTTGCTTATGAGTTGGACTTGCCAGCTGATAGCAAGGTCCATAATGTATTTCACGTTTCTCGCCTGAAAAAGGCATTGGGTCAGCATGTTATACCTTCTCCAGTTTTGCCACCCCTTGATGACGAAGGGAAATTGATACTAGTACCTGAGACTATCCTCGAGATGAGAGAGAGACACCTACGAAGGCGTGTGATCAGGGAATATCTGGTCAAGTGGAGAGATTTGCCAGTTGAGGATGCAACATGGGAGTCAGAGGAGATCTTACAGCATCCAGAGTTGGGATTGCTTGAGGACAAGCAATTTCAGGGAGGGCGGACTATCATGTCCCCATCCTAGTCAGCACAGCTGGTGACAAGGTTAGCCTATCATTTCGATCCTCGTAGGCTGACGGGAGTGTGCAGAGGATCATTTGGAGCCGTTGCTTAGTGTTTGGTAGCTCCAGTTTGCAGTTGTATCAGGTTAGGCCTTCGCAGAATCTTCCGGTGAGCGTTTTCAGGAAACTTTCTATTTTTAGAAAGTTAGGTCAGGTGGAAGCTGCTATTTCGGGCAGGGCACCTGGTTCAGCCATTCAGCTCAGAATGACCTAGTTCAGCAGTTGGTTGTTTAGGACGGAGAAATAAGGAGTATTTAATGGATTATTAAATATTTAATATTTTGACTTTATAATAAAGTCACTTTATTGAAATATTTAAATATTTAATTATTTGGCTTAATTATAAAGTATTTAATTATACTTTATAATATATTATTAAAAGTGACTTAATGAGTATTTTATATTCATTAAAAAGGGGACGCCAATAATTAATAATTTCTCCTAAGTTTAAAAGGCATATTAAATCATTTAATTTAAATGATTATTTTAAAGTGAGTTGGGTCGAATTTTCTCAAGGAGCAATATATACCTCTTCAAAGGCAAAATCGAACCATCTTGATTATTATTCAATTTTGTCTTCTTGCATCTGAGCTTGGAGTTTGCAAACCCTAGGGTTTCTGGCAGACGAACGTTTCTGGAGAACGAAAACTCTTCAGAGATCAGGCAGACTGAGGCTGTGAAATATCAGTTGAAGCTTGCACTTGGTGATTTCATCCAGAGATCACAGTTGAGATTATTGAGTTATTTATTCAGTGAGAAGCAGAGAGAATCATCTTCCATTTGAGGCGACTTCAGCAGAGGGATATAATCAGTGATCTGGCATCTTTTCCTTGGAGTCCGTACCATCATTATTGCTGCTGCAGACAGGCCGTACTTCTGTACCTGCAGGCCGTACTTTACTTCTTCAGAGATTATCTTCCTGTTCTCAGATCCTGGCTCTCAGTTCTAGGCGTTGGGTTTTATCTTGAGCATTTCTGGAGATCCTGCGTTGTGTTCAGAGACTGGAGATTCATTCTTATTGCTGGCCATACCATCTTGCATTTATTACAGCCGCCACCCAGGTTTTTTTAATAAATATTCATTGTATTTCATTTATTACTCAGATTCTTGTATTTAAAAGCTCTGGAAAATCTATATATGGGTGCGCCCTTGTTATCTGAGCATGTCTGAGTATTCTGCATGAGTTTTAGATTTATTTTGAATTTATTGGGATTTTATTAGAAAATCGCAGCATTTAATATTTTGTCAAAAAACCTCAAAATCACAAAAAAACCAAAATTTGCAAAAATACAAAAAACTTCAGTTGGGTTTCGATTTGAGAACCACCAGGGTTCTGACACTCTTGTGTTGTCCTCATGTGACTAAGGAAGGTCCATCCAAATGTTCCAGTGAACCACATAACTGCACCATATTTCTTTTTGACAGCTCTGGCATGTTCCTTTATGATACTGATCTTCTCCATGGGAATGGGCTTCCTCCTGTCAATTAAAAAAAAGTGTTAGATACAATGAATAATGCACTCTTTGATAAAAAACAATTAATTTTTACAAACCTTAAGAACTGTAGTAAACTGTAATATGCTTCAGAGAAACGTTTGAGAATAATATTTCACACAAAGTGATAAAATCTTGTGAGAAGAAACCATTTGGATCAAAATATATTATATTAATACGAGCTGAGGTCAGTTTACATAAAAATTAAAAACAATTAAACAAGAAAAACTATAGAACTTAGAGCAGAACCCTCTGAAGGGATTCTTTACAATGTTTTTCCATTCATGCTGGCAAAGTTTTTCCAACAATGTAATGTCCCCTTTGTAAGCATATTTGATTTGTGAACAATTAGTCCATTTTCTGGGTTTTTGTGTAGGCTAATTAGTGGGCAAGGGAGAAATCCAAACTTCTTGGAGAGCACAGGATTGGTTAACTAATGGTTTTGTTAATGACACTGAGTTTAGATTGTCTTGGCAAGCTTCATGATGCTTTTAGAATGCAATTCTAGCCTTTTGGGAGCCCTTCAAACTTCTTGAAGAAGCATGCTATTTTTAGACAGATGCCATGTTGCTTTGGTTCATCATCCTAAGTCCTCAATGACATATTGGTATGATCAAAATTCTATATTTGTCTCATCTCGATGCTTTCCACAACTTGGGTGATTTATTTAAATAATAATTACTTAAGTTGTCTAAAGGTGAAAATGTTAAAAAGTCAACTAAGTGTAATTACTTATTAAAATGTGTTTTAAGTTGTGCCACCAAGGGGGATGCATAGGCACAAGGGAGACTTTTTACACATGATGAATTATTATTTATTTTGAGAAATGAGTTTGTCGAGGAAAAAGGGAATTGCTATTTTTTATTATTATTATTTTCCCTCTAGAGTGTTATAAAAGGGATTGTGAGTTCATTTGAGAGGTTAGCAATGTGATGGTATTGCATTTTCTACACAGAGAACTTGTGTTCATCTCTTGTTTTCTTGAGTACAAAAACCCTCTCAAAAATACTAGTTGCAGGGATGTAAATTCCCCTAGTTGGTTAGAGTGATTTCATCCAAGAATCACCAGTGCACCTGCAAGTGAAGTTTCCAGTTGATTGTTGAAGATGGTTCAGTTTGATATGTTTCGATATCCTAATAAATTTGCTGTTGTTTGTGAAATGTTTTTTATGAAGTTTTGAAGGGGCAATTTAGAGGATTTGCTACTGGCCGTACCTCTCCTAGTGCAAGCCATATACTTCTATGCTAGTCATACTTCCCTATTCAAGATGTACCAATTGAGGGTGCATAAAATAAAAGTGAAATTTCATATGTTCCTTGCATATTTTCTACTAATCGTCTAGTTTGAGGAAAGCTATAAGGAGATGGTACTAGTTATAGGCATGCTGTACTTGTTAAGGGAAGGCTTGTGAATTTTCAAATTGAATCGTTGCTCTTTTTGGGGTTTTTTCAAATGTTTTGGTGGAAATTAAGGGGCTGCACCATATTGTGTAACATACACCTGAGATATTGCTACTAAATCTAACCCCAAAAAATCATTTTTCAGAGTGTTGACATTTCGTCAAACAGTTGTTGTGCAAACTCATGAATTCTGATTTTCTAACTGCTGTTCTGATTTTCTGAGTTTTACTTGATTGCTTTTGATGTTTGGTTGAGTGTTTTCAATGCCAATAATATAAAGGAAATGCATAGAACTGATATATAAATGATTATACAACATAAATTGATAAACCCACTTCCATTTATGCCATTAAATTAAAGATATAAGGTCTGATTAAAATGACAGTTATGTCTGATATGAAAATTATCAGACTGTAACAACTCTATTAAACCCAATACAAATGAAAGATTTGAATACCCAATATGCCAATAATATAACTGTTCTATGCCAGCATGAAAATACAATGTATGAGGGTTGATATGAGCATGATAACAATGGTAGAAGACTAAAATAGAATGTGAAATATGCAGCTACAGGTCTGATCGTTGTTATGGAAGTGTTGATATGAAATTGATTGCCAAAATCAACTTCAAATGCCCATGAAACTCCTTCCAAATGATGGTGCACCACCTAGAAATGGTACGGCTGGTATGGAAGATGTCAAATCCTCAATGTAAACTTGTCAATGGCTGGAATAAATCTGCAATTATGATTGTGCCACAAACCCTATGTGCACTTGGCCAAAAATTGTACAGCCAACAAGTAGAATGCAAACATGTGATAGTATTGGCCTGGTTGAGACTCGATCTATTAATGGCTGCACCTGATCTGAAGAAATATGCTGATATAACACGCTTGCAAACTTAGGCCCGAAAATTAAACACCTGAAACTCCTCCAATGAAGCCCAAACGAAGACCCAAGATAGGTCCTCCTCAAAGGTGAATTGGGTTCTTTTCCAATTCATGATAGCCCTTGAGAGTTTTCGTTCCCAAAGGACTGAAACCAATCTGAAACCCTTCTCCAGAGCTCAAACCTGCAAGTGTTGATATGAAAAATGACAAATGAATGCCAAAATAGAAGCCCAAAATTCACTTTATAACTTCCCATGAGATTTCTTATAAAAGATAATAAAATATTCCTCCTCAAGGATCTTTTCCTGATCAAAAGAAAGGGCTACTTTTTAAAAACAACTTTGTTTCACTAGGATGGGGGCACTTTTCACTATTCACTTTATAATTCTTTGTTACTATTCACTTTTATTATTCCATTAAAGCAAACTTTAATATTTTCAATTTACCCCTGCAATAACTGAACTCTGTTATCACGGAATCAGGCAACGCTCGTTCCACGGATAACCCCCCTACAAAACTTGTCCGTTTCCTAGGTTCGTGATGTTCAAGCACACAAAACTTGGCGATTTTGAATCCACCTCGAAGTGTGTTCCGAAGTCTCAAATAATCCGTTTGAGCGCCCCTTTGCGTTCGTCTTGTGAAGAACTTCGAAACGAGTATCTTCATGAACTCTCATTGTTTACACTTAGTGAAATTGTGAAAAGTGCAAAAGCTCCAGACAAAAGGGCACTAACATTTTCAAAAAAAATTCTAAGTGTCAAAAGTGCAAAAGCTTTGGACAAAAGCGCACTAACATTCTCAAATAAATTTCTAAGTGTCAAAAGTGCAAGGGTGGGTTTTTTCAGTGCCTCTGCACTTAAGTGAAAAATCAGTTTGGTGCACAAGCGCTGATTTTTAGCACTTGTGCACTTTTTCCCATACTTAGCCATTTTTTGAGCTGGGCGGTGATTTTCCAACGTTTTGCACTTTTCCAGTTTTCTCCACTTTTCGTGCCTTAATTAAATTCGCGACTTTTTGTTCCCCTATTTCACTTACAAATCACTTAAAAGTGATTTTAGGTTATTTCTTTTTCATTCTTGTCATCTCGCTCTCATTCTTCATCGGGTTGAAAACTCTTATGCCATTGCAAACCCACTATCGCACTTGCCATGAAATCTTTGAGACTAAGTGTCAAGGCGGTTCTTTTTCAATGCCTTGACACATTCTTTCCAAACTTACACCCAAAAGTACAAGGGCGCTGATTTTTAGTGCCATTGCACCTGAAGGCATTTTCCTAAGTGCAAGGGTGCTGATTTTCAGCGGCCTTACACTTTTCCCAGTTTTACCTTACAACATTTCCAACTTGTTCTTTCTTCATTTTGAACCCCGTTTCTCCACTCCTGCATCGTTTTCAGTGCCTCGTTGTTCGTTTCACGCTTGCTCAACATCATTGCTCGCTTCACGCTTCCCAATGTTGCTTTTTCTGCTAACGCCTGTTGATTCACCGTCTTTGCAATTCCTTTTTAGATGTCATCAAGTGATCCTGAAGGTGACATCTTTTGATCTAGTGAACTATCCCAAATCTACAAAGAAGCCGTTATGCAGCAAGTTGAGGATACTAGATTTTCAAAAGCCTTAATGCATGTCATTTGTGATACACGGCAGACACTTGATAATCTCAAGAAGCATCTTCGTAGGTGCAAAAAGGTTCACTCATCCGCCATGAGATCGATCACGAGAATTCACACCATAGTGGATTACACTTTTGGTCCGGATGAGAAGTTTATGTAGGAGACGAGGAAGAAGTATGAAGACTTCCGTGCCCAAGCAAGGAACCATGAAGATTCCTGATCTCCAGTGTTGAACTTTCTGATGCTTTCCTTTACGCATCTTGTAAATAGTTTCTAACATCTTAAATGTCTTTTCTCAAAATGTAATTACACTAAAAATTTGAAATGTAATTTCATGAAAACAAATTACATGTTGACTTTAGTCAAAGTTAGGTGAGATTTTCCTAAATTAACTCACCTAACTTTCCTAACTTTTCTCAACTGATTTCTTAGTTTTACTCTTCCCTTTTCTTTATAAATATGAGGGATTTCTATTGTAAATTTTACCTTTAGTATTTTGCAACGAAGTGGTGCCCTTTTTGAAGTAGAATTGTGAAACTTTGTGTTCATGCTTTGTGAATGAAATTTGATCAATAAAGAAGACAATTGCAAGCCAAACTTTGTGTTGGATTCAATATCTTATGAATTGATCTTATTTGGTGGTGATTAGTGGATGATATTTGAAGGACTTCAAGTAATCTATGTAAAATTTGTGTTACATTCCTTATTTGGATTTAAGTTTATGTTTGGATACTTTTGTTGAAAGATCTACAAGACTTTGCGCTTGTAATCGTTCATGTTGTTCAAGGAATTGCTGTGTCTAAGAAGACTTTGTGCTTCTAATGCAACAAACGATATGTCTCTCACAGATCCATCATTGAAAAAGCTACGAAACGACTTTGTGCCTTCGTGAGCTTTCCCTTTTCTTTTACTTGTTTATTATTAATCACATTTGGTATCTCTATGCTTTGCTTTGACAAGATGGGGATATTGGCATTACTGCTCGTTGTTAGTTTAGAGTTACTGTGAATTTAGAATTTCCAATAGTGAAGCATTGTAAACATCTTCTTTGAAAAATGAGAGAAGCATGAATGTGACACACACCCCCCATTTCGTAAGTATAGTGTACATTGTATAAATACTTTATTCAGTTTTACTATAGCTTCTATTTGCAGTAAGAAGCGCGCCTCCCCTTTCTGAGAGGAGAGATTTTATCTCACATAGTTGTGGCTGAAGTTCTAGTTGTGTAATCCATTGAAAAGAGGATTACATAATTTTCACTCAACTGTTTTTTGGCGACTCTGCTAGGGATACGATACGCATTTGAAAGTCTCACGCTTTCGTTTGAAGTATACCCATGTCCTTTTTCATTGTAATTTATTTTCTTGTAAGTTTTTCAAGCTTTCACCAATGACATGTAAATGGCTGCTCAAGGTCCTTGGGGAAATGTTTTTGGTCTGTTGAGCCTAGTTCTACCCCTACATGCTCTTCCTAAAGGCTCACGAAAGAACTTTCCCAAGTTCTTTGGTGATGGACAACAACATCCTGACAAGCTCGTTGCTGCTTTCTACATCGCTTGTGGAGTTGATGGTGTTGAACACGAAGATGTATCTGTAAGGCTGTTTGTGGAGACTCTCCAAGGTGTCATTGCAGATTGGTTTTATCATCTTGCACCACGTACCATCACAAACTAGGCAACTCTCATAGCCAAGTTTGAAGAAGGGTTCAAACCTCCTGAAGATGCTCATGCGTTGTTGACTCAACTCACCTAGTTGAAGATGGAATCTCACATGCCTATGCACGAGTTCATTGCTCACTTGAACAAGTTGACACAAAGAATTCCAACTATTGCTCAACCCACAACTGAGAGTTTAAAATGTTTCTTTGTAAATGCTCAAGTGCCTGAGGTTGGTTTCCTATTGAGAAGATCAACCCTAGCTACTCTTGCAGTTGTGTAGACCTTGGCGACAAAAATTGAAGATGATCTCATTCTTGTTGGGCAAATAAAAATTGAATCAAATGAGTTTGAAGAAAGCCCTTCTTTGGAGTTATTTTCTTCCATCACAAGGACAGATCCTATGGAGCAAAGGTTGGTAAATGAGCTATTTGCCCTCAAAAAGCAGCTAGCTCAAGGCGTGTTTGTTGTGCCTGAGAAGGAAATACCAAGGAGGTCATTTTCAAATGCTGCTCATAATTTTGTTGTTGGGAATCAACACAAGTTATCTTCACCACCAAAGAGGCTTGCTCTTGAGGCACCATTAGGAAAAGCAATAGTGAAGCACCTTGACTCCAATCCAAGTGATCTCGCTATTCTCTTCCGAGAAAAGGAAGTAGACATAGCTGGCGACTCCCAATTCTGGTTTATGCAGTCACAGAAATCCATTGATGAGAAGCAAGACGATGAAAGTCATTTTGCTGAAATTCAAGTAAATGAAGACAATCTTGTCTGGAGATCTGAAAAGACGGACATGCACGAAGGTCTCAGTCAAGTTGAAAAGAATGCATCTGTGTTTCGAAGTCATGAACTTGAACACATGTTGCATAAAAGAACTTCTGTAAGGCATGATGAGGACCTTCTTATAAATTATTCAGATTTTCCCAATTCTGAAGATGGCGATCAACATATTGAGGTATGCAATGCAGTCATATCTCCATCTGAATCATATGAAGGAGATCATTTCGATGTAGCTAAGGATGTATTTGTAGATGTGCAGGAGCAGTTTGGATTCAATGATTCATTTTGGAGCAACAATATATCTGATATATTTTCAAAGGTAGATGAGCTTGTTCATCTCTTTCATGAAGCAATGCCTCAACTTCATCTACATGTAGCTACTAATGATCATGGAAGGCATTGCAAGCTATTAAAGAAAGGCAACCATTTTGTTGAATTTGTGAACGGTTTCATTTGAGAAGGTTTCATTGATAGCTAGTTTTAATTAGGTAGGTTTTTACCTTTTCAATAAGTGCATTTGCATAAGTTTGTATCTTGTTTTCGTAGATTTGTTGTGTTGTTGTCGTTGCTTGACTCCAAGCCCAATGGATGGATAAAGGCACTTGAATTTTGGAGTTCTTCTCCCTTCATTCGTTTCAAAGAACAGTTGAAGGAAGATCCCCAACAGGAGCCAGTTGTTATCACAGAATCAAGCAGCGCTCGTTCCACAGATAACCCCCCTACAAAACTTGTCCATTTCCTAGGTTCGTGATGTTCAAGCATACAAAATGAAGTGATTTTCAATCCACCTCGAAGTGCGTTCCGAAATCTCAAACAATCTGTTTGAGCGTCCCTTTGTGTTCGTGTCCTGAAGACCTTCAAAATGAGTATCCTCACAAACTCTCATTGTTTATACTTAGTGAAATTGTGAAAAGTGTAATAGCTCTAGACAAAAGCGCACTAACATTTTCAAAAAAATTTCTAAGTGTCAAAAGTGCAAAAGCTTCGAACAAAAGTGCACTAACATTTTCAAAAAATTTTCTAAGTGTCAAAAGTGCAGGGGTGGGCTTTTTCAACGCCTCTACACTTAAATGAAAAGTAGCAGTAGGATGCCAGTTAGTCATACCCGTGACATAAAGCCTAAGCTTTCTCTGTTGTTCAATGTCTCGTGCCCCATGGTGGGTGCCAGAAAACTGTTGGCGTTTAAATTCGCACCTTTGGTATGCGGATTTGAAACGGACAGCTATGCACAAATTAACTGCTCTTCAAATTAGGAGGGGAAGCTCCCTCTTGCTGATGGTGTTTGAAAGAAAGTAAACTAAAACTAAGTTGCCTATCTTTTTGATCAGCTTAGAGCACAAGGTTTATTAAACACAAACGCTGCAGCTGAGATTTTCTGATTTAAAGAACTTCAACTACGACTAACTTAAACTAAAGACGTTTCTTCGTTTCTCAAGTAATAGCAGAGCGAGAGAAACTAGAAATGGACAAGGTAGATTTTCTGACAAAATACTTCAATGAACTATCTCTCAACAAACACCTACACACTTCAATGCAAGTTGAAATCAAGATCATAAAAGTAGAACACAAATAACGGAAACTTTGAGATTTTATATCAAGGCAAAGGAGGCTCATGATTTTATTACTCAAATCCTGGAACAAAACTCCCTTCTAACATGCGGAACAGAAATTGCAGCTAAAGAAAGGCTTGCAATCTTGCTCTTACTAAAACAGCAATCACACTAACTCCTTGTTGGCTAAAGAGGCTCAACAATTTGCTTATCACAACACAATTGAACAATACTTGAGTAACAAATAGAAGGCACAATAGGCTCAGCGTTTTGTTCTCACTAGCACGGTTCCAACACAAAGTGAATTGAAACTGAATAACAACTTGCTGCAATTCAGGCTCGCAATTTGCTAACACAATAACCGTTGAAAAAAAACTAATGAGCAAGGGCTCTTATTTATAGAGAAGCAGAGGAGTAGCGAACCCTAAAATCTCCTTGCTTTCACAATCTAGGGCTTGTTTAGCAAGCAAGCTTTATTACTAAATCTAGAAAGAAGATAACATCTAAAAACCTAGAAAGCAGAAAAAGCGGGAAACGCCAACTATTACATTTTATCTTCTTTCTCTTCTCAAAGAATGGATAAGAATTATTCCTGTTGTACCCCAAAATTAAAACTTAGACATTTTGAAGAAATGAGTAAAAGTCTTGTTAAATCAGTCAAAAAGGTCAAACTTTGGATGTGCATGTCTTGCATGAGGGGTTAAAGTGCAAAATTTTCAAAATATGACGATCTGGGTCTGCTCAGAGCAGCTTAACCTACAAAACCCAGATCTCAGTTTTTCATCCCTAAAATTTAGGAAAACTGCTATTTTTAGAAATTTTCTCGAAATAGTAATGTTTTCTGGGTTTTTATGGGTTTCTTGGGAAATGGATACTAGCAAAACTTTTTAAAAATAGAAAGTTTCTAAAAATAGAAAGTTTATCCGCCAGGGTCCAAACTGATTTTGATTGGCTCAAAATACTTCCATATCAGGTTGGTGCAGTCAGAATCTCAAAATAATCAGTTTTTCCCTAGTGGGTCTATTCTGCTTTTTCAGAAGCATATCTGGAGCTCCGAGGTCATCGATGAAGGTCAACCGGCTGCCAGGTGTCAGATTCAACGTTCAAAGCATTCAGCAGAAGGCGAGTTGGCAAGCAGTCATGAAGAACGAGGAAGAAAGTGAAAAATGTTGAAAATTTTCTAACACTGCTAGACTTGGGCACCCTAGCCAAGAAAAGGCGCCCACCTTTTTGGGGCATCATATGATAAAATTAGGGTTTCAAGCCTCCAGTCAAATTTTGTTCAATTCTCTGTCAGCTCCGCAACGAATTGAACAGCGTAGTCATCAGGCGATTCAGTCATCTGAAATTCAAAGCTGAATAGGGAGATTCTAGACTGGTGTCAGAAGGGAAAGTAAAAAAATATCAAAAATTTGACTAAGTCTGCATGAAGTGGGTGCCCCCAGTGAAGAAAGGCGCCCAAGTTTTTAGGGCATCTAACAGATGAATTTGCAAACAAGTAACTAATGTAATCTCTTCGCAGTTGATCTAGCTTTCCAGCAAGATATCCAGCACGTCAATCGGAGTTCACAGTCACCAGATACGAGGAGTTGACAAGGGGTCTGACGAAGGCTGAGAACGAAGTTTCAGAAGCAAACACAGAAAAATCAAAATAAACTAAGTCTGGTAAAAGTGGGCGACCCCAGCCAAGATGGGTGCCCAAACTTTTGAGGGACTTAAATTCACTTTTGGGCAAAATCTCTTCCAGAAGACCCCTTCTAATATCTCGTTAGCTCCACGATGAGCATGAGAAGCAGTTGATCCGACGCCCGGAGCTCCAGATTCAATGAGATCGTCTATAGGAGAGTAGCCAATGAAGAAAATTGAAGAATGTAAAAATGGCTAACTTTGGACAAAATGGGCGCCCCTTGAGGAAATGGGCTCCCGTGAATTTGAAGGTCAAAACGAAGTTTTGCTAGATGTGCCTCCAGAATGATCTTCTCAGAATTAGTCAGGCTACGCGATGAATCATCCAGCTCGTTCATCGGATCAATCTGGAAGCCAGAAATCAAGGTCAAACCAGGGGCCAAAATGAAGAAAAGTTTAAAAACCTCAAGAAAATGGCTAAGTCTGAGAGAAGTTGGCGCCTCTAGCCAAGAAAGGCGCCCAACTTACAATGCCTTCGTGAAATTTTCAAAGTTTTCAAAAGATTCAAAATTGCAAGTTGAAGTGAATGACCAAGCTCGTTGCATGAGAAGGTTTTAGGGTTTGCATGGATTAAAACAAAAGAAAGCAAAACTATTTCAAGCCTTAAATCTATTTAAGACATCTCTTCCTTTCAAAACTCATCATTTTTGCAGGCGGCATCGCAAAGAGAAAAGTGGAGCAGCAGATTTGAAGATTTATTTCAAGATTCAAGAGCTCAAGGTTGATGATTTTCATAAATAATTTTCAGACCAGCAACATAAGATCTTGCTTTTTCATGCTTTTTCATCCAAAAGATCAAAGTTTTGAAGGAGAAGGTTAAAGATTTTAAATTTCAGCCATCTGGGTCTCTTCTCGTTCTTCTGAAGAATTTTTCAAGAAACTTTCATCAAGTTGCAGCAGCTGCTTTTTGTTTGCATGTTAGTGAAATCCTCAGGGTTTACAAGTTTGGATCATCTGGGTCCTCTCAAAACAGTCTTATGAAGAAAACCCATATCACAGTTTTTTCAAGAAAATTTCAAATTCTACGGTTGGCTGCTTTTTCGATCAAACGTCAGGGTTTTGCAAAACTAATCAACTGGGTCCATTTCTAATCTTGTTCTGAACAAAA
>VDFB02000015.1:607694223-607743365 GCA_007258455.2 Sequoia sempervirens | reverse complement strand
GGAGATCATTTCCTTGTGGAGAAATCACCAAAATTGGAATCAATCAATCAATCAATTTGGAAATAAATTATTATTCTCAAAAGACAGCAATGAAGGGTGCTGACTCCTTCAAGAAATGGATATAAAGGGAAAAACAGTATATTGAAATTCAATCATCGAATCATTCAAGCATCAAAGCATTCAATCATCAAATCGTTCAAGCATCCAATCATTCAATAATCACATCCTTCAACCATCAAAACATTCAATAATCAATTCAGCAAATCAATCAAGTGAAAAAGAGAAATAAATAGCAAAAGGAGGCAGTAATAAATATACTACAGAAAATAGATTCAAAAAGAAATCATTGATTAAAGCACACAATTATTATTATTGGATTGAAGTGTCAATCCATCAAGAAATATAAATCAGCAATAGTCTAGGAAATACATCAAGCTATCAATTGTGAATTCTAGGTTACTTGCAAACTGGATGGGGTTTGGGCTAACGAGGTGAGCTAAGGTTCGGAGTGGCAGGGTTTTTTCCTACCTTTGACATTCTAGGGACGAGGTCCTTGGTATTGTCACAATTGAGTTAGGGATGAGGTCCTTGAATTCAGCAAATTTGCAAGTTTTTCTAGGGAATTCACAATTTGACTCCTTGCATTGTGCCATGATTTATTAAGTTGATTATTATCATAAATTTCATATTCTTGGATAAAACTATTGCCAAAATTTGAGCAAATATTGTTGTTTAAAGCAAAGCTTGAAAACTCGGACTCGGCACAGACTCAGCAGCCCAAAATAGGACTTGGACTCGGGACTCGACACAGACTTGGCAAAAAACTCGGCTAAGACTTGGCAAACAAGAGCAGAAAAATGAAAAAAAAATCATGTTTTAAAGCTGAGAAAGCAACCTCCAGCTGTGGCAAGAGTCCAGGCATAGGACTCGGGAGTCCAAGCCCAAGACTTGGGAGTCCGAGCCCAGGACTCGAGAGTCCGAGACAGAGAATCAGCTCGCGAGTCCATGCCAAGTCGACTCGGCCAGGCTTAGGACTCCCAAGTCCGTGACAAGTCCTGCCGAGTATTCCAACTATGCTTTAAAGAATATCCCAAAAGGGGGCATTACAGAATTGACAAGGACCATACAAAAGTCAATGAGGGAATCTATGGCTGACTTAGTTAAAGCTTTGCAGAATATCAACTAGAATAAAGAAATTCAAAGACAGAGAAGCTCTTCAACTAACAACTAGACCTCAATCAACCCTCCTTCAAAGACTTTCCAAACAAAAATTTTGCAACAAGAAGAGGAAGAGACCCATCATCATCAAATATGGAATGACTTAATAGCATAACATGATGAATAAATGAGCTAAGTCAAGACATTCATAAATTAAGGGAGAGTAATCAGCTACCATTTCCTTAAAATACTCAAACTCAAAACCATATAATTCTTCTTTGTTCCTTTTTAGGTGGAGTCCTACCAATTGTAACATACCTACTTATATCTTAATTGTCAAACTTGTGATGGCCAAATGTTTCTCTTCAAACAACCTTCCTTCGAATTCTTACCAAATCTCTCACACACAGATCACTAAAAAGAATGTTGAGCAAACATTCTAAGACAAAGCCTAGAACCATGCCACTTTCAAGAGCAATTACGCCTGAACCCAAGTTAAAACCATGGTTAAAATAAAGGTGATTGGCATCATCCTCTTCTTGCTAATGAAGATTACCACTGCATGGTCCTTGCAAACCAATCCTTTTTATCCTATCCTAATAGAGCATATTATTTTGGGTTAAGAGCCTAAGAAAACACATTGAACTTTGGTAGTAGTTGATAGAACATATTTTAGAGGAAATCCATTCAAGGTTTGTTTGATTTCAATTCTCCAAATCTTGACCATATAGATTATCAATTTGTTTTCAATCCATAGCAAAGTGACTTGATCCTATGAAAAGGTGATGAAAGTGTTAGTGTTTCAATTCGCACCTTTTGAATACAGATTAGAAACGGACAGCTACACACAGATGAACTGCTCTTTGAATTAGGAGGGGAAGCTCCCTCTTTGCTGATTATGCTTAAAGAAAGTAAACTAAACTATTTGCCAATCTTTTTGTTCTCAACTAAGAGAACAAGATTATAAAACTCTAACGTCGTAGTTGAGATTTTCTCTTTTGAACTTCAACTATG
This sequence comes from Sequoia sempervirens, assembly GCA_007258455.2. Classification (NCBI taxonomy): domain Eukaryota; kingdom Viridiplantae; phylum Streptophyta; class Pinopsida; order Cupressales; family Cupressaceae; genus Sequoia; species Sequoia sempervirens. The sequence goes on along the minus strand of VDFB02000015.1, from coordinate 607,741,193 downwards.
ACTAAGCCTACTCTAATGACGCTTCTAACAACTCAAGTACACTCAAAGCTTAAGAGTTAAAAGTAAAAAAGGAATGATCTTAACACAAAACTCACATAAACTCACTCCCAATGTACACCTTAAGACTCATTGTACTTTTAGATGCAAGCTGAAATAAAGATTATATAAGTGAAACACATAAAACAAAACCCGAGAAAGTAGATCAAAGCAACAAAGCAGGCATAAGATTTCCTTTCTCAAATTTCTGAAACAATTACACTTTTGGGACAATAGGATTGCAGCAATAACAGGCTTATAGTTTAGGGATCAAACCAAAATACACAACACAAATAAGACATAAACTGAACAATATCTTGCAGCTAAAGGTAGGCATGCAAGCTTGCTCTTGCACTAAGTGAACAAACACTGAATAACAACTTGCAGACAAAATAGGCTCAGCAATTTTCTATCACAATAACGGTTCCCAAAAAATGGGCTAGGCTGCCCTTATTTATACACAAGCGAGGAGTAGGGAACCCTAAAATCTCCATGCTTTTACAACAAGACTTGCCAACATGCAAGCTTTATTTCTAAAACTAAAACAAGACAACTAACTAACAACCTGTTGAAACCAAAAAGTGGGGAAAGCCCCCAACTATTACAACATGACTTTTTTCTCTCGCACAAAGAATAGATAAGCATGAGACAAGAATAGCAAGAAAACTAGGAAAAAGCATCGAGTTAACTATTGCTTTAAATCTTTCTTTGGAGATCTTTGCTATCTTGATAAGATAACTCATCCATTGGTATTTTAGGAAACTATATCTACCAGAAAGCTGGAAACTGCCTCTTTGTTGGGAGTAGCGATACTATCTAGAGAAAAATTTAGCTTTTCCAAGGTTTCCTCGCCTTCTGCAATTGAACTTACAAAATCTTTCACATCTTCGGCTACTTTATCAAATCTTGCTTATTTCAGTAGCTCTACAACTGGAGTGATGACCTTTTATAAATATATCATCTTGCTTCAAAATATCTTTTTTTTACCCTCTGTGTGACCATCTTCTAACATTCCTCCGTTTCTTTTGTAGCTTTTATGCTTGTAAGAGACCAGATGTCTCTCAACCCAAACACTGCCTGAGAATACTGAATTTGTTTGTGTTTTCTATATTTTGATTTTTTTGTAGGTTTTTGCCAAATAAGAGAAATTGTGATTTTTCTCTAAAATACTATAAAATCCATAATAAATTCATAAACAATAAATTTGCATCAATAATACTCTCCAAATGAATGTGCATACATTGATTGATCTCCAGAACTCATACAATAAATTAAATCGAACATATAAAGGGAAAAACAATATTTTATTTAAGGGGAACCTGATTGCTTGCAGCCACCATCAATGAAGTAGTAAAGGTACGGCTGAGAAGATAGAGCCAACTACAAGTCCTCAGATCAACAACAAAACTCCAGAAACCCTAGGCGCTCAAGATGCAATAAGTAGAAGCTCACAGAACAAGACGTTTGGCTGAGAGGATATTGTACGGCCTTGCTATTGTGTTTGTACGGCCTGTACCAGCAAAGAGGAATTCCGTACTATCTTGATATTCGTGCTAAATGCCCAAACAAACCCTGCCAATATAAGATTCGCCTTCTGGAAAGAGAATCGATCACACCCTGAATGAAAACCAACTGTGAAACTCTGTAATAACCTCTGAGTGAAGTTATTCAACTGACAATCTTCAACTGGTATTGCACAGTCTCAGTATGCCTGATTCTGAAGAGGGAACGTTCTCCAAAATCGAATTTCTGCAGAAACCCTAGTTTCTCAAACCCCAATGCTCCGAGAGAGAATAAGACAAATTTGAATAATCATAACATAATGAGTTCGATTTGTCTTGGCAGTATATATATCTCCCTTCAAGAATTCAACCCAAAGCAATCTTTTAATAATCATTTAAATAAATGATTAATTTTGCCCTTTTTGACTTAGGACAAATATTTAATAAATGGCGTCCTCTTTTGATTAATAATTAAATGCTCATTTAATTATTATTTTAACCCCTCTTTTATAAAGTATTAAATACCTTATAATTCGCCATTTAATAATTTTAATATTTCATTAAAGTGACTTTACATTATAAAGTCAAATTAATAAACATTTAATAAATATTAAATGCCCAAGTAAACACTGTATGTTCATCAGATCATCAAATTGGGTCGAAACTGAGCTGACTAGTTGAACCAGGTGCCCTACCCAAAATAGCAGCTCCCGCCCGCCTGACTTACCATAAATAGTAAGTATCTGCCAGCCTAAACACATCTGCCAGCCTATGAGGATCTGGATAATAGGCTAACCACTGACACGACGGTACTGTCTAGGAAGGGGACATTACAATGCTTCTGACACTTCTCCTGATTTTTCAATAGAAAAATATGGTACAATGAAAATCTTGAATTTTGACTGTGAACACGCCTATGTCCGAAAAAGTTTTGCACAAATTGTTGAAAACAAGTTGCTGAATTTTCTTGAAAAAATAGATTCTCGAAAAAAAACTAAGGTCTAGGTTTTGTAGAGAATGTCGTTCTAAAGAGACCCAATTCAATGAAAACTAGAAAAACTAATTTTTTCAAGAACATGCAAGATGTTCAATTTTTTGCCAAAATAGGCTGAAAAACTAAGATATGGGTTTTGAAGATAACTATATTCTAAAGCAACCCAAATTGCCAGTTTTTGAAAAAGATGATCTTTTCTCAAACATGCAAAGCTTTGAAAAATAGCTGAAAAACTAGAATTTGGGTTTGTAAACAATTTCATAATGAATAGACCCAAATTATTAGATTTTGAGAAAATTGAGGTTTTCTCGAAAAAGCGTAGAAAAAACAAATTCTTGAAAATATAAATTTTCCAAACTTGAAGAGGATGAAAAACCAAGTGGACCCAGATTGATGGATTTTAAAAAGATGACCGCCTTCTTCTGAAATGTGATGACCTAGAAAAATAAAGCATGAAAAAGCAAGCCTTTGTACAACCTGATCTCAAAACCACGAAGAACACTAAAAAAGCACCACGTTTTGGCCTCCAAATCTTGATGCAAAGAAAATTGTATATTTCCTCCTGTGGATGCTAACCTGCAAGAAGTGAATAATGAATGCCAAAAGTCTTCTTAAATAGATTTTGAGGATGAAAACGCTTTATTCTTCAGCTTTAAATCTTTGAAGCCAATCCTGAGCCAGAAACATCAAACATAAATGTTGTTTTGAATGATGCACGATGAAATTCAGAAACTTCACTAAGGCATTGAACTTGAGCACCTTTACTTGGCAGACTTAGCCATTTTTCTAAAATTTTCAACTTTTTGCTTGATAAAATGCATCCCTTTGATCTTCAATTTTGAACACTAGATGAATCCTATGAACTAGTTGACTGATCCATTGCGAAGCCTGATCAAATCGGAGATGATTGTTCTGGAGGCAGCATCTACTGAAAACATCATTTGAACCCTCAAATTCTTGGGTGCCCCTGGCTAGCTAGGGCACCCAAGTCCTCCAGACTTAGATTTTTTTTTCCTGATGTTCTTCAAGTTTTAGTGTTTTCTAATCTTCAAATGTGTTGGCGTTTAAATTCGCACCTCTGGAATGCGTATTTGAAACGGACAGCTATGCACAGTAAAACTGCTCTTCAAATTAGGAGGGGAAGCTCCCTCTTGCTGATGTTGCGAAAGAAAGTAAACTAAAAACTAAGTTGCCTATCTTTTTGATCAGCTAGAGCACAAGGTTTATAAAACACAAACGCCACAGCTAAGATTTTCTGATTTAAGAACTTCAACTACGACTAACTTAAGCTAAAGACGTTTCTAACTTCTCAAGTAATACGCAGAGCAAGAGAAATTAGAAACGGACAAGGATGATTTTCTGACAAAGTGCTTCAATAAACTCTTTCTCAACAAACATCTACACACTTCAATGTAAGCTGAAATCAAGCTCATAAAAGCAAAACACAAATAACGGAAATCTGAGATGTTATATCAAGGCAAAGGAGGCTCATGATTTTATTACTCAAACTTCTGGAACAAAGATTATCCTAACACATGCACAGAACAAGAACTTGCAGCTAAAGAGGCTTGCAAACTTGTTCTTACACAAAAGGGACAGCGATTACAACAACTACTTGTTGGCTAAAAGAGACTCAACAATTCGCTATCATAAACACAAGTGAACTGACACTAAATAACAGTTTGCTGGCTAAAAGAGACTCAACAATTTGCTATCACAATAACCGTTAAAGAAAACTAATGAGCAAAGGCTCTTATTTATAGGCAAGCAGAGGAATAGGGAACCCTAAAATCTCCTTGTTTTCACAATCGAGGGCTTGCTCAGCAAGCAAGCTTTATTTCTAAATCTAGAAAGAAGATAACATCTAACACCTAAGAAAGTAGGAAAAGCGGGAAACGCCAACTATTAAATTTATCTTCTTTCTCTTCTTCAAGGAATGGATAAGAATTGTTCCAAGAATAGAAAGAAAGCGGAAAGACAGCTTCTAGATGAAAGCCGCTTTAAATCTCAATCATATCCGCTAAAAAGTAGGAAACTGTGTCCCAGTCAGGTGCATTGATACCATCTAAGGCAATATTCTGATTCTCCAAGATCTCCTCGCCTTCTATGATCAAACTTAGAGAATCCTTCACTTCTTTGGTTGCTTTATGAGTTATGTTCTTAAAAAACATTGCTGCCCGAAAAGATGACTCACTAATTGGTAACTTGGCGGCTCTGCAACTTTATGTTTTTGACACCTCTCTTGATTTCCAACAGAAGAGTATTGCACAACTTTTTTCTAATAACTTTCCTTTTTCTCAAATCACACCTCCTTGTGTTCTTTAGCTGAAATGATGAAGTTTTGATATAGTGCTGATTTGGTCTTAAACTCGAGCGAAGTGTACTCCATATTGAAAACCTTGAAGAATGATTGTAAACTCGCCTATATTCATACAAGCTTTGAGCAACTTTCTATTTTTAGAATGCTGGTTTTTCGGCCTCAAACAGACAAATTTTTGGAAATTTTTCTAAGATATGGGTTTTGCTCAAAACTTCGTTGCAATACAACCCAGATCGTCTATTTTTGAAAATCTTGAATTTCGACTAAAAAAAAGCAGCAAACCCTAATTTCTTCACTTTTTCACCGAAAAAGCTAGCACCTGGGTTTTGTTCATAATACAATTAGAAATGGACCCAGTTGATTAGATTTGAAAACACTGATGTTTGATCGAGAAAGCAGCCAACCCTAGAATTTGAAATTTTCTTGAAAAAGTTGTGATATGGGTTTTCTTCAGAAGACTGTTTTGAGAGGACCCAGATGATCAAAATTTACAAACTCTGAAGATTTCACTGACATGCAAGCAAAAAACAGCTGCTGCAACTTGAGAAAATTTCTTGAAAATTCTTCAGAAGACTGAGATGAAGAAACCCAGATGGCTGAAAATTAAAAATCTTTGACCTTCTCCTTCAAAAATTTGATCTTCTGGATGAAAAAGCATGAAAAAGCAAGGTCTTATATTGCTGGTCTGAAAATTATTCATAAAAATCAGCAACCTTGAGCTCTTGAATCTTGAAATAAAACTTCAAAGTTGCTGCTCCACTTTTCTTCTTTGGAAGCCACCTGCAAAAATGATGAAAACTGAAAGGAAGAGATATCTTAAATAGATTTAAGGCTTGAAATAGATTTGCTTTCTTTTGCTTTAATCTTCAAACCCTAAACTCAGCTTGTTCGATGAATTTAGACATTCGTCTTTCCCTTGCCATTTTGAATCTTTTGAAAACTTTGAAAATTCTACTAAGGCATTGAAAGTTGGGCGCCCTTCTTGGCTAGGGCCGCCCATTTTCTCCAGAGTCAGCCACTTTTTGAGAATTTTCAACTTTTCTTCCATTTTGACCCCTGGTTTGACCTCGATCTCTGGCTTCCAGATTGATCCGATGAACGAGCTGGATGATTCATCACGTAGCCTGACTGATTCTGAGAAGATTTCTAGGAAGCACCTCTAGCGAAAAACTTCGTTTTGACCTTCAAATTCATGGGAGCCTATTTCCTCCAGGGGCTCCGAACTTCCACAGTGTTAGCCATTTTTCTGTATTTTCTTCTCTGCTTTTGACTTTGACTCTTGTCAGACCCTCTATTCTGCCTGTTGGATTTGGTGACTGCCATCTCCGATTGACATGCCGGTGATCTCATTGGAAAGCATGATCAATTCTAAGGAAGTCACCTTGGGGGCTATACTGGAAAAATCATCCATTTGGGCCTTTGAAATCATCAGTGCCTTTCTCTTCTAGGGGCGCCCATTTGCTCCAGACTTCGAATATTTTTCATTAGATTTTATCTTCAAGTTTAAACCTTCATTCTATATCTTCACCTCGATCTGGATTTGCCGGAGAACGACAAGTCGGATGCTCTAACGAAGACACCCGTTGCAAAGCTGCTTGAATTCTGGAGAGATTGAGCGTATTTGCAAAACCTTACTGCTGATTTAGGCCCCTCAAAAAGGTGGGCGCCCTTGGGCACCAGGGGCACTAAAAGTTCCCAGAGTTAGAAAATTTTCTGATATTTCCATAATTTTCACTCTCTTGTTTGAAACTGCTTTGTTTGATCTCGAATTCCGGGTGACTGAATGATCCGATGACTGCGCTGTCGGACTCGCTGCAGAGTTGGGAGGATTCTAAACAACTTTGTCTGGGAGCTCAAACCCTAATTTCACCATTTGATTCCCTAAAAGGATGGGTGCCTATCTTCTCTTGGGGCGCCCATGTCAAGCAGTGTTAGTCAAAATCTGGTAGATTTCACCTTCCTTCTTCATTCAACATGCATGTTCATCATTTTGTCTTCTATTTGATGCTTGATCATTGAATCTGACACCTAGCAGCCAACTGACCTCCATTGATGACTTCAGAGCTCCTGAAATGCTTCTGCAAAAGCAGAATGGACCCATTAGGGCAAAACTAATATTTTTGAGATTCTGACTACACCAGCCTGATATGGAAGTATTTTGAGCCAATCAAAATCAGTTTGGACCCTATCGGATCAACTTTCTATTTTAAGAAAGTTTTTCCAATATCCGTTTAGAAAGAAACCCAGAAAAAGTTACTATTTTTAGAAAATTTCTAAAAATAGTCGTTTTCCTAAAAAGTACTGGGTTTTGTAGACTTGGTCGCTTTGAGCAGACCCAAATCGTCAGATTTTGGAAATTTTGCATTCTAACCCCCCATGCAAGACTTGCAAACCCAAATTCTGACCTTTTTTGACAAATTTAACAAGACTTTTACTCATTTCTTCAAAATGTTTGTGTAACAAAATTTTTAATTTTGGGGTACAACAAAATGAATTCACAATTCCGACTGCTCAGGAGCTCTGATGAACTGGATGTTGGATTCATTGAATAGCTTGTCGAAACTGGAGAAGACCTTCCTAAAGGTAAATTGTCTTGACAACTTCATCTGGTGTCCTGAATTCCTAGGCCCTGGCTACCTGGGGCGCCCAACCTTGCCAAAGTTAGATTTTTTTCTGTGTTTTTCATTTTTTCTCTTCATTTCCTCTGTCTATTTGATCCACAATATCTGATGACTGGTAAATCTTCTAAGCTCACCATTGAATTCATTGGAGAGCCTGCTAGAAACTGAAGAAATGTTTTAAGGCTGCTAACCATGAAACCACCTTTTGTGCCCTCAAAATCTTGGGCGCCCTTGACTACCTGGGGTGCCCAAACTCTCCAAACTTAGTCACCTTTTAGTGAATTTCAACTTTTGATTTTGATCTTCCATGCCTTTCCTCCATTTGATTTGAAATTGCGAGTGACTGAAGAATCTGATGAACTGGCTGAGACATCCACCGGATAGCCTAGAGAATCCTGAAGAAGATGATTGAGCTTGCAAACCCTAGGTGCCCCTCGCTACCCTAGGGTGCCCAAAAGTCTAGAGATAGAATATTTTTGATGATTTTCATGATTTTCAGTTTGCTACTTTGATGAAACTTCTCTATTTGATCCGAGATTCTAGCTAATTGATTGGTCCAATCCAAGCCTATTGCTGGATTCACTACAGAGCCAGATGAATTCTAAGAACAAATTGTTGGAAGCACAAACCCTAGAAACAACATCTGATAGCTTGAAATGATCAGCACCCTTGGCTACCTGGGGTGCCTTTACTCTCCAGTGTTAGACTTTATTTTCATTTTTTCAACTTTTGCTTCACTCTTCGTTCACCGCTCCGTTCCTAGCATCTGCATTCACCTTTGATTGTGCATCAAATTTCAGAGACTGAAAATGTGGCTAAGGCATGAATAGCTAGGCGCCTTGACTGGACTGGGGGGCCTAGCTTCTCCACAGTTAGACAAAATTATACCATTTTCAAAATTTTCCAACTTCACTCCATTCTCCGTTTCACAAACATCTTTCACCTATGATCGATCTATACAGTGTTTGAGACCTTGAATCGGATGCCTGGCAGTTGAGCATACTCCATTGATGACCTCGGAGCTCCTATTTTAGCTTCTGAAAAAGTAGAATAGACCCACCAAAGAAAAACTAATCTTTTGACGATTCTGACTGGACCAACCTAATGAGGAAGTATTTTCAACCAATCAAAATCAGTTTGAACCTTGGAACATTCTATTTTTAGAAAATTTTGCCAACACCCATTTGAGAAGAAACCCAAAAAAACCTAGAAACACACTATTTTTAGAAACTTTCTATTTTTAGAAAATTTCCTAAAATTTAGGGTCGAAAAACTGAGATCTGGGTTTTGTAAAAAACTTCGCTCTGAGCAGACCCAGATCGCCATATTTTGAAAATTTTGAGTTTTTGACCAACATGCATAACATGCAAAATCTCATTTTTCGACCTTTTTGACAGTTTTTAACAAGACTTTTACCGACTCTTTCAAAATGCCTAAGTGTAGCAAAAATTTTAATTTGGTGTACAACAAAAAGTAAAGATGGAAATCATGTGACATCTAGCTAAGCTAGATTTTAGAGAAAATAAATTGTAATGTCTAAGGACAATCTCCTGGATTGATAGTTGTCCAATAGTCTTTTAGAATTGCACCCCATGTTTCTTTATGAATGCTACAATGTTTATTTAAGAATGCTAGTAGTCTCTTTGACTCCCTCATTTGTCTTCAAAGTTTTGTTTCACATCCATGAGTCATGCCAAAACTTAGCTTGTTCCCTGTTCTTTCCTTGAAACTCAATCTGTTGATGTTGAAAGGTGCTAGGGGAACACCATTTCCTCAACTAGCCTTATTTTTTATTATGAAAAAGTATTATATTAAAAGAGAGTAAGAGTAAAAATTACCAAACATCAGCATCTTGCCTTGATATGGATGATACAAGCCTATTTTAGATAAGAGCAAACACAGAAAAGGAAACCTGGAATACTAGTAGAAACAGAAAAGAGATAGATCTAGATGATAGGTCATCAGAAAAGTCATAGTTGCAAAATTGCAGAACAAAGTTCCCAATTGAAAGGCAGCAGCTATCATCCCCAAGCTCCTCTTGATAGGACAGCGGCATCTTGCATGGGATTGAGGAGCTGTACAGCCCCATCATCCATTCCTTCTAATTGAACCAACCAGGGATACTTCAGAAACACCTTCAAGAGCTGGGAATTGTTTGCTAAGCTGGGATCTCTTGGTGCTGTAGTCATGCCAATTTGTTGATGACAAGCAATTACCCTCCTTCCACAACCAGACAGCATTGAGAATCTTCTCAATGGCATTGACACAATTGAGAAAACTCTGATAACAAAACATCAAAATGGAAAGACTTTCTACCTGCTTGTACAGGAGCTAGAAATGGACTTCTAATTATCTTGTAGCACTTGCATATTACCAATCAGCAACATGAAGAGGTGGTGGGTATTGTCTTTCAAAGACTCTGACCTTCAATGGCTTTTAGAAGACCATTACAGGTATCGCTGGTATTCATCAAGGCAATGTGGATGGAGTGCTTGGAATTGGAGAGCTTTTGGGCTTGTGCAGCATTTTCAGCATCAGCATTTGGAACAGGAGCTTTTCTAGGGTTTGGAATGGCTTCAAATTTATTGAAGAGAATGAGATGCATACCAATTTAGGAGAGGTTGGGTACTAGATAGTGGCATTGGTGTCGGCATATTTATGAGGAAGCTAGGTGTAGTCTTAGTAGAACAGGACAGAGTGAAATGCAAGCCCTGGGTAAAAGATTAGCAGCAGAAGAAACCCTGATGGGATTGATCTTGAGACTAGAATGCTACATGGGAAAAAGCAAAAAGATCACTGCACCATCAATGATATTAGTACTGTCCTGGACACCCATTTCAGCAACGTTGGATGATAGAAGAAAGTTAAGACTTTCTTTAGTGTTATGACTTGTCTAATACAAAACAAAATAATGATTTGACAAGGTCATTTTTGTGTTGTGTTTGATCAAGAACTGGTTTTATTCTTTATTAGTTAAGGTTGGTACTTGGCTGGTGTCTGCGATAGTGCAACTGACACCTTTTTATCAGCACATAAGTCATCTTCAAGTTGCACCCAAGAATGATTCAGGGATCGTGTATTATGTCTTCCCTGGTTATATCGATGGACATGAGCAAAGAGTATTATACAGAGTCATGTTTCTATCTTCATTTTTGGGTTTATTTCTCTTTGGTCTGGTTGTGCATACTTAGATCTATTTTTAGTACTGTATATTGTATGCATTTTTATATATGGTTTTTTTTGCTTTACATATAAATTGTTATTCTTTTCTAGTTCTCTGCACCTAGAGCCACAAACAGGGGTGTAATGATTTTTCAGAACAGTACTCTTCCTACAAAATTACAAATAGAAAAAATCTTAGTTCAAATTTCTTATGCATCAGAGTCATCCTGCAAATGTTGCAATAATACCTCAAATTGGGAATGTATTGATCCCTACAAATAGTGAAATACTCCCTGACATAAAAGTCTAATCAAAACTTCAATAAATATAATTTATGGAAAAAGTCTCTCTAGTTCGGTTACATACATGCAAACTTTCAAAAAGAAAAAATTAAAATTAGAGATTGTGCTCAGATGAGATTGAAAAATCAGTGTAGACACGACAGTGGATTAGCAATAGATAAAGAAGCAGTCTGTCCTAAATGAAAAATGAACATCTGCAATAACAGTCTAGATTAAATGTAATGAACAAGTAAGCTGACAAATAACTCCAAACAAAGAACAACTGCATGCAGAAATCCCATGTATACATGCATGAGTGGGCATGCAAATTAGCCAACGTGTTTTTCCTAGAATTCAAAATGTTCAATAATAAATTGAGCTCTCTTATGATGTTTAAAGAAAAAACATGACTATGAATAGACAAGATTGAATATTGGATGATAATAGACGAACTTACCTCAAGCGAACAGCGAACATCTTCAACAGATGGCCAGATTATTTGGATGTGTCCAGAACCTAAAGGTTGCTTATCAAAAGTGTATCCTGAGAACATTGATGAATTGAACTCTTCCATCCATTTCTCATCCAATGATCCAAGGGAAGAAAACTACAAATGTGTTCAAATTCAAATTGTCATTGCTATAATTTTCTTACAATTTAAAATTGAAAGTTATTGGAGAATCTTGAATTTAAAATTGACTATGAATTCTGGTCTAAGAGTTCATACACAAAGGAATTTTTTGCAATAAGCATGAATAATGACAGCCCAAAAACAGAAAATCTTACAAATAAGTTATATTACAACCTTCTTTATTATTCAAATTACTTGAGCATATTTTTTAGCTTAGAATTTGATGGAAAATGAATTCCATACAATTCCATTGCATAATATTACATCATTGTATGTTCAACAATTAATTTCATGGAATATGTGATGTTTATTTATTAAATTATTTCCTGTGTTGATATCGATGTACTGGTCTCCAATTTAGCCAATAGACAGCATCCATTGGTGTTATTCAATATAAACTTTGCTTACAGCTAAATATTAGTCTCTGATTTAACCAGTAGAAAATTGTTTGTTCATGTTTATAGATGATTAGACCTTAAATTTGAAAATCTCACTGCAATCTTGACTATGTGACTATTCCATCTGTCTTAGAGTTTTGTGTAAATGAATAAATGTAGATAAGTTGACGTAAAGCCTACACTATAGATATTAGTCTCTGATTTAGCATTGCTCATAATATTGTTAAAGCTCAATCTCTTTATCATAGAAGGCGGAGGGAATAGCAGACATGAAAGATGTCATGGCCCCAAAATTGTAACACTAAAATATGAAGTATTAAAATACAAATAACTAAATAAAATAAATATCAAAGACAAATACAAATAATCGCAATTTAAAGATTATTATAATTATAATTATAACAGATAATATTATAATTATAATACAATTATTATAATACAAAATAGAACAATTAATATTACTAATTGTAATGCGTATAATAATAAAACTATTCACAAGAAACTACTAAATATGATTATGTACGTATGTATGTATGTACGTGCGTATGTATGTATGTATACATACATACATACATACATACATACATAATCATACATACATACATATATACATAATCATACATACATACATACATACATTACATACCCACCATTGAAATAACAAATATACCTCAAGAATATGGCAAATAGATTACTGGTACAAGTCTGAAACTTCGTTGTAACAGTCTGGACAGTGAGATAATGACTCAGTAAACTCCACCCAATCACCTCCAATGTACCCAAAGTGACCACCTACAGAATAGCACCCAAACAGTAGTTCCAACTCACACTGAAACTTATGCAAGGCATGTATCATCATACTGGAAAAGTATATTGGACATCTGCAGGTCTGAAACCTCCTATTGCAGCTGGTAGCAGCAGTGGTACAACCCCCTTCAAGGCACTCCGGACTTCATGGGCTCCAGCAAAGTTTGCAAATCCAAATTTTCGTAAAATTGGTTAAGTCTAGAAAATAACACCTAGAGTCAAAGGTTTGACTTTTGAACAGAGGATGACTAAGCGCCCTATAATGGTTGAATTTTTTTAATGAATTTAAATATTATTTAATGTTTAGTGATTCAACTTCAACTGAACTTAAGTATTATTTAATTCAAACTTATTTTTGCTTGCAAAAGGAGCAATTCGTTTTGCATGCAGAGTTAACTGAGAGTATCAAAGTTGGCAACCTATTTAGGGTTTATTTTTCATTTAGTTAACTATTTTGGGGTCCAATTAGATAAAGTCGTACATTTCAAGAGGTCCAATGAGGGTGGTGCTTGATTTGCAAGCAAATGGGAAGATTTTAGACTTAAATTTATTTATTTAAGTCATTATTGGCCCCATTATTCTCATAATAGGTTCAAGCAAAGGCGATTTTATTGAGCAATAGAAGATCTGAAGGTGCTTCAAGTTTAATTTTTCAATGCTAAGTCCAGATTGTTCAAAAGATTAATTTTCCAGAGTTCAATTTTTCAAAGCATGCAAACTTCATCGAATCCAGGTCAAGTATAGGTGACTTTTTGAGGCAGAATAAACAAACTTCTATCTTTTGCCTAAAATTCTTCTCTTCTTGTCTTAGGTTTTCTCTTGCATGGCGAAGAAAATGGGAAAATTTTCAGAATCTGATCATCTGGGTTCACATATTTCAGCGACAGCAACAAAACCCATGTCTTAGATTTTTTTCGAGAAAATTGCTCTACTACTTTTATTCTAAAAACACTGTGCTTTTTTCCGAAGATTCCTTTGTATGTGGGTCAAAAACACATATTTTCCAAAATCGAATTATCTAGGTTGCCTTAGAATTCCATTGCCTACAAAACCCATGTTCCAGATTTTCTTGGGAAAAATTGCCCCGGGAAGCTCTAGAACCCCTACTTTTTCTCGACTGAAAATCCTTTGCATGCCTTGCTAAAACTCACTTTTTCGAATTTCTAACAATCTTGGTTTGCTTAGAATTCAATTCTGTACAAAACCCACATTTCAGAAAAATTCCGAAAATATTTCCCACAACTAGCTACTTTTAGCCTCATCTAGAGTTTTTTTTCAACTTTTTTTGAAAGTTGTCCTAACATACCCAACTTTACAGTCAAAAATCCAAATTTTCAAAATGCAATTCAACCCCATAGATTACAAGACCAAATCGGTCTTAATGCACGACTTTTTGAAAACCTCAAACACAGACTTGGGTGGTGTCTATCCAATGGTCAATCTAAACACATTGGAAGGCGTTAGCAGCAATACATTGAAGAATCTTGAGCATTCCGGGTTTCTAGCAGCAATGTCTATTCCTATCACAACTTTCAATCTCGAGTTTGTTCTTGCTTGCATCAAGCATTACGACTCGTCTACATGACAAATCAGATCAGCTGATGGGAGAGTCATCTGCAGCCTTAAGCCAAGGGACGTGGAAAAGTGCTTTACTATTCCTCCTTGTTCAAACAATTTCACTGTAGTCATTGAGGCTTGTGATAAGATATGGCATGAAGACCAAGAGAGATCACAGAGGAAAGTTGCTCAGAGATGGTTGAAAATACAAAAGACTAACATGCCTAAAAAGGTTGGTCGCAGCGAATTCAAGCATGAAGTTGCAATTTTTATAACTCTACTCAATCGGGTTATAGGTCAGGAGGAGGCTAATATTTTCCGACCATGGATGCTCTATGTCATTTCTAGGATCCTCAATGGTAGAGAGCACTTTGACTGGGCCATGTTGATCAGCAAGTGCCTTCACCAAAAGATTACTGGATTCCTCAAAAACCATGAGTTTCACATGGTGTCTTACTTGGTCTATTTGATTGCATCTCAAGGAAGTTTTAGACACTTGAAGACCAATGGGACTCTTGATGTTCAACATATTCACGAATATTACTCTCAATTGGAGTTCTCAAAAGCTGAACAAGATTTCAGGGCAATGAATGATCACTTTTTCATGAAGAAAGTCAAAGATCTCGACAACGAAATGCACATCAGGATTTCACCAAAGGCAAAATCAGCGATGGAGAGTGTGGCGGATTGGTTCATTCAATTCCCGACTTTCACATATATCCGAGTGTATGGTTACATCGAAGAGCCTTTGATGCTACCAAGGTACCCGTCAGGTAAGGTCCTTTTCATGGAGTTTCTCAGACAATCTCAACATGTTCACTCTTTTCTTCGCAGTCACCATAAGTCAGTAGTCACCATTCCTTTCGGATGTGGTATTCTCACATGCAGGACTGCCGCTGATTGCAAGTTTATGACGACTGAGATTGAGAAATTCAACCTCAAGTATCATATTGAGAGGTGTTCCTATGATCCTTTGGGTCATTATGCAGCCCGGTTGGAGTGAAGTATTGCACACAAGCCGGCACATGAGGACTTTTGGGCTAATTGCAAGGATGAATTTGAAGTTCGTCGATGTCACTACTATAGACTTGTTATCATGGAATCTAGCAATGCTTGATTCACGGATAACCCCCCTACAAAACTTGTCCGTTTCCTAGGTTCGTGAAGTTCAAGCATGCAAAATGAGGTGATTTTCAAGCCACCTCGAAATGCGTTCCAAAGCCTCAAATAGTCAGTTTGAGCATCCCCCTATGTTCGCCTCGTGAAGACCTTCGAAACGAGCCCCTTCGCGAAGTCTCACTATTCGTACTTAGTTAATTATAAAAAATGCAGTTGCACTGAAAAAGTGCGCTCCTGCTCACAAGCCAAAAATTGGCTAAGTATAAAAAGTGTAGGGGTGCTGATTTTCAGCGCCCCTGCATGAAAGTGAATTTTTCAAAATGTAATAGCGCTGAAAAAGTGCGCTCTTACACTTTTTTTCTAGACTTAGTCATTTTTTTTTTGTGAAAGATGCAGTTGTGCCAAAAGAGTGCGCTTCTTAACCCATCCAAATTTTTATTGCAGTTGAAAGTGCAAGTATGCCTAAAAATCAGCTTAATTCCCCGCATAAAAGTGAATTCTCCAAAATAAGACCAAAAAGTAGGGCCTTATTAACTTTTTTTTTCCGTGATTCTATAGTTTCATTTTGTGCAATGGTGCTGACTCTTAGCACTCCTTTTGTTAACTTTTTCCAATTAATATTTTTGTGTACCAGGCCGGAATTTAGTGACTCATGATCTTTCTTCCAGATTTGAAAACATTTTTGCAATGTTTGAATTTTAGCACCCTCGTGACTTTTTTCGACTTATCATTTTTTATAATGGTGCTGAATTTTAGCACCCTTACACTTTTCTTCCACACTTAGCCAATTTTTTACTATGGCATTATTTTTCGCACCTTTGCACTTTTTCCAGACTTAGTCAGTTTTTGTGCAATGGTGTTGAATTTTAGCACCTTTACACTTTTTTTTTCCAGACTTAGCCAATTTTTGACTATGGCATTATTTTTCGCACCTTTGCACTTTTTCCAGACTTAGTCATTTTTTGTGCAATGGTGCTGAATTTTAGCACCTTTACACTTTTCTTCCAGACTTAAGTCATTTTTTGTGCAATGGTGCTAAATTTTAGCATCTTTACACTTTTGGCAGTTTTTAACCTAGTATCTTCAAAATTGCTCTATTTCCATTCCGGACTCCATTTCTTCGCTCCCGCATCGTTTTTCGTGCCTAGTTGCTCGTTTCACGCTTGCTCAACATCGTTTCTCGCTTCACGCTTCCCAATGCTACTTTTTGTGCTAACATCTATTGATTCACCATCCTTGCAGTTTCTCTCCAGATTTCATCAAGTGATCCTAAAGGTGGCATCTTCTAATCCAGTGAACTATCCCAGATCTACAAAGAAGCCATTATGCAACAAGTTGAGGATGACAGTTTTTCCCAGAGCCTCAATACATATCATTTGCAATATACAGCTAACACTTGATAATCTCAAGATGCATCTTCGCGGGTGCAAGAAAATCCATTCATTTGCCAGAAGGCCGATCACAAGAGCTCACACCCTTGTAGATTACACAGTCGGCCTAGATGATGCGTTCATACCATAGTTGGAAAACTCGCCAATTGCAAGTACTCGGCAAGCCCGAAAAACTCGGCAAAAAACTCGGGAAATTAAAATATTGTTTAAACTTCACTAAAAATGCATTTTTTTTGCAAAATTCAAAGATAAGATGCATCCAATGAGTCAATAAATGAGTACATATAAGAAACAAGCAGTATTTGATTGATATGAAAGAAAATTGGATACAAAATGGCATCCTCATGTGGAATGCTGAGTGCTCAATGCATTGATATGATAATAGTCTGAAACAAAATGAAAATAGCAAATTGTTTTTGTAAAACTGAAAGTAAATACTACATAAACATTAATATATTTCAGTTTTTACAAATTCACATGAATCACATCTTCCTCTTCCCATGTCTAGATCTCAGTAAGGGACCGGAAGAGGGTCTAATCATAGGAGTTTGCTCCTGCTGTGCCTGTGGCTCCTCAACCTCCATCCTAGATGTAGATCCTCCTGCAGCTGCTGGTGGTGGCACTGGCAATGACTCCTCCTCAAGGTCATCCTCAAGGTCGTCCAATGAGAATGCAAATCCACCCTCCTCCATTGCCTGTCGCTCTAAATCATAAATCTCATCCTCAGTAAACAATGGAGGCTGCTCCCCTCGCCCTGTCCAATCACTGTATGGATCTATCTCATCCAAATCAATTGGATCATCATATGATATTTCTTCTACCTTTCTTGTGCGCAATCGAAGATTATATTGCACATAAACAAGGTCATTGAGGCGTTTTTGGGCGAGTTTGTTCCTCTTTTTTGTGTGGATAGCCTCAAACAAACTCCAATTGCGCTCACAATTGGAAGAACTACAAGGCTGGCTCAAGACACGGAGGGAAATTTTTTGAAGATTTGGGGTTTTTCCACCCCAATGTGTCCACCAAACATCTACAAAAAAACAAAAAAAGAGTTAGAAAATTGTAACTTGTAACTTGTAATTATCAATTTTTCATTTTTGTAACTTGTAAATTTCAAATTTTATACCTGGTGGCAGCCTAGATACTACTCTCTTTGTCAGGTCTGAAGAGAAGAGTGCACCCCTTTTCTCTCTATAACTCTGCAATTCATTAACAATGCAATCTGCCTCATCAGGTGTGGATGTCATCCGTTGTATGCAAGTAGTGAGGCCCTCCATAACCTCTCCAGTAGGATCTGAATAGGTGCCTGAGTGGATGAAACGAGGGTTCAAGAAGTACCCTGCTGCATGGATAGGTTGGTAGAGTTGATTGTTCCACCTCCTATCGATAATCTCCCAAATGGGATCAAATTTGAGGCTGTCCCCCTTATAATAACTTTTAATAGCCTCCTTGGCCCTATCCATGGCCTCATAAAGATACGCCATTGGGGTTTGATCCCCATCCACCAAGCGAAGCACTCTAACCAAGGGCTCTGACACCTATAATAAAAATTTAAAAATGCAAAAAAGGATTAGAGTTACAATTTAGTAATTTACAAATTTACAATGAAAGACATTAACTTCAAGAAAAATGTTTAATTTGAATTTAGATTCAAACTCAAAGTTTTGAAGTTACCTTCACAATCTCCAAGTTGCTCTTTGTGCAAAGAGGGGCTCGAAGACAATGTTTTGAACTCTTTCTCCTTTTGGCTTCTTCGAATAAGGTGAGTCTACCCATGCTTGACTCACAAACATTTGTTTCAAAGCTGTCAAAGCACCAAGAATGCTTTGCAATGTTAAGAAAACCGTTGCAAACCTTGTCACACCAGGTCTCACCAATTCTCTCCCTTTGGTGTGCTCCCTCATCAAGCTGAGAACCCAAGGGTGATTGTAGATATATTTAGTGATCCTCCTTCCATCCTCTACAATCGGTGTGACCCAATCTAATTTGACTATGTCCTCCAAAAGAAGGTCAAGGATATGGGCAACACATGGTGTCCAAAAAATTGTGTAGTGTTTATCTTGGAGGATTCTTCCTGCTGCCACATTGTCAGTTACGATTTGCACCACATTTTCAAGCCCAACCTCCATGCACACTTGCTCCAACATTCTAGCCAAATTTTCTGCATTTTTTACTATGCTGGAGGCATCCACGGATTTCAAGAACACCACCTCATTTTTGCAAGAAACCAAAAAATTAATGATGGTACGGTTTTTTCCATCCGTCCACCCATCAGAAAGTATAGTGCAGCCATATTTTTTCCATTCTTCTCTTTGTTCTTCTATTGCTGCCCTTGCCCTTTCAGTTGCATTAGAAAGCAACCTACAAGTACAAAGTGAAATTAAGTACATAGTTTTAATTTGTAAACAAAAAAATAGCTTAAATTAATCATAAAATAAACTTAAAAAACATAAATTAAACTTAAAAAATATAAACTAACCTCCCACTCAAGTCTTTGCGCGAAGGTGCCTTGTAGCCTTTCCCTGCAACTGTCAATGCAGTCACCAAATTTTGCCAGTAAGGTGAGCTTGCCACATTGAAAGGGATGTTGTTGAAGTACCAAAAATCGGCACAAGCAATATCTGCATGCTCATGCACCTCCTTATTCCACCCAGTTGCCTCTAAAGAAAGTTGTGCACCAGGTGTGTTTCTAGGCACAAAACAATCACCAATGTGTGAACTCGTGGTTGTGCCTGTAGGTGTTGATCTTGACCCTGGTAGTCTACTAGAGGTACTCGAATGGATGGACGTGGTGGTGGGTTGTAGCGATTGCCTTCGCACACGTGGACCACGAAGAGATCCCACTATGTTGGCTGCTATATAATCATCATCTGACAGTGACTCAAGGTTGGCTGCAACACCTTGAGAAGAAGCTATGGCAGCTTGCATTGCCGCTTTTGCCTTTGCTCTTTGCACCTTTTTTTCTTCTGCAGCGGAAAGTATTGCATTCATTTGTCTTTTTATTTCATCATTGGTGTTTAGGCACTCCTTAGCATCACGTCTAGGGATGCCTGCAAGGTGGTATTTGAAGCGATTGATGCCTCCACTGTATACATTTTTACACCTAATGCAATACACTGTTCCAGGTTCTGGTCCTTCATATGCATATTTCCAAGCAGGATCTCTAGCTCCTGCTGGACGAGTGCCTACATATTCCCCACTCGTAGGCATGGATGGGGCTGAGGTAGGGGTAGAAGCGGATTGAGAAGCCATTATCAATTAACCTACAAGTACACACAAAAGTGAAAGCACAACTTGTTAGTTTTTTGATAGAAAATTTTAAAGCAAGCTAAATTAGATTAAATCAACATAGATTACTTTAAATTAGTAATCTAAGATTCTAAACATATAGATTAAATCAATATAGATTACTAATCTAAGATTCTAATCATTTTCATCAAAAAAATTGGATTAAAAAAAGAAATTAATAAACTAGGGTTACAAAAAAATGAAAAAAATAGAAAATTACTTTAAATT
This sequence comes from Sequoia sempervirens, assembly GCA_007258455.2. Classification (NCBI taxonomy): domain Eukaryota; kingdom Viridiplantae; phylum Streptophyta; class Pinopsida; order Cupressales; family Cupressaceae; genus Sequoia; species Sequoia sempervirens. The sequence goes on along the minus strand of VDFB02000015.1, from coordinate 607,720,858 downwards.
AGAAACAAATTAAGCTAATATATGATTTTAAACATGTTTTCAACAAACAAGAAGAATGAAATTAAAAAAAACAAACTAGGGTTTAAAAAAATATCAAAAAAAATGAAAAATCAGCAAAATATGAGAAAAAATCAGAAAAAAAGTGTCACAAATTCTTGTTTTGATGAATCTAAATCTTCTTTTCAACAATATAAATGTATTTAAATCTATTTTACAATTCATTCATGATGTTTTTTAAACATACAATCAACAAAAATGAAGAAAAATAAATAAAAAAGAAAGAACAAGCAAAAACAGAAAACCTACCTGGAAATCCAATTTGCCTTTGAAATCCGATGAAATCCTCCTTCAAATCTCGTCTCCTCAACGTAAAATCACTAAAAAATGGTGCAAAATGCTCTAAACTCCTTTTTTGCTCTGCCAAGAGTGAAAGAAACTCAAAAAAACCAAATGCAATGACCTTTTGGCCGCCGGCGGACTTAAGAGTCTGATCGCGCGAGTTTTTTTAAAAAACTCGCCAAAAAGTCGGCGAGTTTTTTTTTCGAGTTCTTCTCGCTATTACTCGTTTTCAAAAAAAACTCGCGAGTTTTTGGCGAGTTTTCCAACTATGGTTCATACAGGAGACCAAGAAGAAGTATGAAGACTCCGCGCCCAAAGCAAGGAACCATGAAGATTCTTGATCTCCGATGTTGAACATTTTGATGCATCCTTTTATGCATCTTGTAAATATTTCTTGACATTTTCATATGTCTCTTTGTAAATTGTAAATGCACCAAGTTCGAAGATGTAATCTTTTGAAAACAAATTACACTTTGACTTTGGTCCAAATTAGGTGAGATCTCCTAAAATCGCTCACCTAACTTTCCTTAATTTCCTCAATCAGTTTCCTAATTTTGCTCATCCCTCTTTCTATATAATGTGAGGGATTTCTATTGTAAATTTATCCTTTAGTGTTTTGCAACGAAGTGCTGCCCTTTTTGAAGCAAATTTGTGAAACTTTGCATTCATACTTTGTGAATGAAATTCGATCAATAAAGAAGAGGATTGCAAGCCAAACTTTGCGTTGGATTCGATACTTTTGTGAGTTGATCTTATTTGGTGGTGATTAGCTTGAAGAATTTGAAGGACTCTAAGTAGTTTATGTAAACTTTGTGTTACATTTATTATTTAGATTTGCATTTGTATTTCTGTTATCATTTGGTTGAATGATCTACAAGACTTTGTGCTTGTAACCGTTCATGCTCTTGCATATTTTGGTTGAATGATCTACAAGACTTTGTGCTTGTAATTATTCATACTCTTGGATACTTTTGTCGAAGGATCTACAAGACTTTGTGCTTGTAATCCTTCGTACTTTTGATACATTGGTTGGATGATCTACAAGACTTTGTGCTTGTAATCATTCATGCTGTTCAAGGAATCTGTGATGAGCCTTGCTAGCTCACTGCTCAACCCCTGTCTTTTTTTTAAGTCTATTTGTGTTTTTTAGTTTTTTAGAGAAATTTTGTAGACAGAAGAGAAGGGGCGCATCATATAAAAGCTCACAAAATGAAAACTTGAGCAAATTTAATCAAACTGGAATTGTAGAAGGTGTTTATTATCATCAACAATGGATTTAAAACATACAAACATACCCGAAAGCCTCCAGATTTTTTAAATAAGAAATCCGACCAGCATGGTGAAGAACTGACAAAAAATGGAGTAGAGAGTTACAGACTTCAAAGTTTATTCTGAAACTGAAGCCAGAGAGTAACATAGGTAGGGCGCCCAAGTTCATGAAGAGAGATCCTCCAAAAGAAGACGTTTCTCCAAAAAGCCAAAATAAACTTCCTTGCAAGTGCCACGCCCTTTCAAACAAAAAGCACCAAAAACCATCTCTGAAGGTGTGCCCAAACAGCCATGAAGTCTGCCATGGTGAAGGAAGAACAGCAACTAATAAACCCTCTGTTTTTGATGACCCATGACACCGAATGAATCCACTATCACTGCATCATTGAGATTTGCAAACCCCGGTCACAGTCAAAGCAAGGGAAACCCCAAGGCAAAGTTGAAATATCTTCAAAAAAGATGAGTTTCTCATTGCCCAAATCCCTTTATAAAGCAAAAAGAGGAGAAACCCCAAGAAGGCCGTGACATTTTAGGGCTTTAGCTCATTTAACTATTATGAAACTAAACTTAAATCACTTTCTAGTTTCCCTTTGATTTTTGAGCCTTTAAGTGAATAAAGATACAACATTAAAATATTCACTCTTTAGACTTAATTCTATGAAATAAGGATTATAAAGCCGTAATTTGACTTTATAAAAGATCTCCTTAAGTTAAAAATTAACCTAAATCACTTAAGCAAGCCTATCTCCCTCAATTTCATCAGACCACCGGCCAAGCAAAGAAACTCAGCATCGCCAAGGCTCCGCAATGAGCCTATCCACGATCTCGTAAAACAGTTCCATCAACTCTCCGTATAGTACCATCGACTTCTTAACCAATCCAGCTTGAAGCCCATAACCAGCAAGCAATACACCGTGATCAAAAGACTGACTAGAGTGGGGACATCACAGTCCGCCCTCCCCAAATTTGCTTGTCCGCAAGCAAACTCAAAGCTGGATGTTGTAAAACACTGTCACCCTCCCAAGTCGCATCCTCGGCTGGTAGATCCTTCCACTTCACCAAGTATTCCCTGATAACCCTTCTTCGAAGATGACGCTCTCTAGAATCTAGAATGGCCTCAGGAACCAATATCAACTTCCCCTCATCATCCAGGGGTGGTAAATCAACAGAAGGAATCACATGTGGTCCCAATGCCTTTTTGAGGCGTGAAACATGGAACACATTGTGAACCTTGCTATCCATCGGAAGATCTAACTCATAAGCCACTTCACCGACCCGTCTGACAACTCTAAATGGTCCATAGTAACGAGGCTTAAGTTTCTCTGCGCCCTTCTTACGAAGGGTGGACTGCCTATAAGGCTGGAGCATCAAATACACCAAATCATCGATCTCGAAAGATCGCTCCACTCGCCTCTGATCAGCATATTGCTTTTGCTGATTTTGAGCTTTCTGTATATTCTCTCTGAGTGCTCTCATAATATCTTGGTTCTCCTGCAATAGATCACCAGCACTAGGTACTCTACTGTCACTCAGTAACAAGTCTAGAAAGCTCGGAGCATCATATCCATATAAGGCTCGATAAGGGGTCATCTGAATGCTCATGTGATGAGTGGTATTGTAGCAATACTCACAAAGGTATAACCATCTCACCCACGCCTTCTGCTGCCCTGAACTGTAATTCCGTAAGTATCCCTCCACCCATTTGTTGACTATCTCAGTTTGCCCATCTGTCTGGGGGTGGTAGCTAGTACTCGGAGTGAGTTCTGTTTCGCATAGCTTGAATAACTCTTGCCAGAAGTTACTCATAAACCTGCTATCCCTGTCACTGACTATACTCCGTGGCAAACCATGCAACCTGAATACCTCACGAAAGAACAAATCTGCCACCTGAGTAGCTGTGTGCGTAGTAGTGATTGAGAAGAAATGAGCATACTTCGTCAATCGATCTACCACCACAAAAATGCTGTCTTTCCCTTGAGCTTTCGGCAAGCCCGTAATGAAATCCATAGACAAGCATTCCCACTTCCTCTCAGGGATAGGAAGCGGCTGAAGTAATCCTGCAGGGTATGTGTGTTCTTGCTTGTTCTGCTGACAAACAAGGCATTCCCTGACATACTGGAGAACAAAGGATTTGAGACCCTTCCAAGAGAATCTTTCCCGTACCTGCCTATAGGTCTTAAAGTACCCGGGATGTCCTGCCATAGGTGCATCATGAAATGATCTCAAAACTTGGTTCCTCATCTCTGAATCTGGAACTAGAAATATCCTCCCTTTGTAAATGATAAGATCATCTACAAGTGAGTATCTGGCATCCTGTACTGTTCCATCCACTATGCTAGAAGCCCACGGGTTCTTAGCATACTCCGCTACAATCATATGTCTCCAGTCTTCTGAAATCTGTGTAATGGAGCTCAAGTGAGGACGGCGAGATAATGCATCAGCAACTACATTCTGAGTACCCTTGACATAGGAGATGTCAAAATCATAGGACTGAAGTTTGCTAACCCATTTTTGTTGTCTTTCATTTAAATCTCGCTGTCCAAGGAAATGTTTCAGACTATTATGATCGGTTTTAACACAAAATTTACTACCAATCAAGTATTGCCTGAATTTAGCCATGGCATGCATGATGGCCAACATCTCCTTATCATAGATGCTAAAGCTCCTCTCAGGACCTCTCAGCTTCCTGCTCTCGAAAGCTATAGGGTGACGATCCTGCATAATGACTGCACCAATTCCCTCACCGCTGGCATCACAATGTAACTCAAAGGGTTTGGTAAAATCCGGCAAAGCCAACACTGGACATGAAGTCATGAGAAGTTTGAACTTCTCAAAGCACGCCTGTGCTAATGGTGTCCACGCAAAAGCACCCTTCTTAGTCAAATCAGTTAGTGGCGCAGCATGCCGCGAGAATCCACTAACGAACCGACGATAGAAGGCACATAATCCTACAAATCCCCTGAGCTGTGTCAATGTCTCAGGTGTAGGCCAATCAATGATAGCTCGAACCTTCTCTGGATCCATGCTAACTCCCTCACTGCTGATAATGTGACCCAAATACAAAAGCTCAGCCATGCCCAACGCACACTTGGACTCCTTGGCGTACAAGGACTCCCTATCAAGTATGCTCAAAACCTCATCCAGGTGAACCATGTGTTCTTCCCAAGATCTGCTGTAGACTAGGATGTCATCGAAGAACACCAACACATGTTTCCTCAATTGAGGATGGAAAACCCTGTTCATAGTGGACTGAAATGTGGCTGGAGCATTGGTTAAACCGAAGGGCATAACCAAGAAATCAAAATGTCCACAGTGACATCTAAATGCGGTTTTCTCTATGTCCTCCTCTCGAACTCTGATCTGATGATAACCTGTCCTTAAATCAATCTTTGAGAAGTAGCAAGCTCCATGAAGCTCATCTATCAACTCATCAATCCGCGGAATAGGATATCTGTTCTTTATAGTTCTCCTGTTAAGCATTCTATAATCAATACACATTCTGAGTGTACCATCCTTTTTCTTCACCAAAACAACTGATGAAGCAAAGGGTGACTTACTCGGCCTAATGTGCCCCATAGCCAAAAGTTCTTTGATGGTCTTCTCAATTTCATCTTTCAAGCGTTTGGGGTGCCGATAAGGAGTGATCATGATAGGTTTTGTGCCCTCATCCAACTCTATGATATGCTCAATACCTCTATCAGGAGGTCTACCTGGTGGGATTGCACTGAAAACCTTGGTATGTTTGGTTCTGAGTTTTTGTACATCTGGATGGTAAGAAGAAACTGGCTGATCCAAATGTGAAGGCATTAACTTGCATTCAGCTACCCAATCTACCATGTCATGACGAACCAAACGTTCCATTCTTTTGAGTGAAATTTCTTTCACATTGCTGTCCTTGATGGCTTTTAGAACATGTTTCGTGCCATCAACTTTGAATTTCATCTCCATGTCGTTCAAATTAAGTGTGAACTCTCCTATAGCATGAAGCCACTTCATACCGAGAACTCTATCAGTTCCTCCCATGTTCACAACATAAAAATCTGCCTTAAACTCATAGTTATTGAGTTTCAAAGGCAAGTCTGGAACCATCCTCTCGCAAGTGAGAGTATATCCATCAGCAACCTTGACTCGAATGCCTTCAAACTGCTGAGTTTGAATTCCTCTTTTCTCCACCAAACGTGAGTCAATAAAATTGTGAGTTGCACCTGTATCTAAAAGAGATATGACTCTTTGACCAGCCAAGACCCCACGGAGTCTAAAAGATCCCTCTCTCTGCATGCTGGATAAATGAGCCTCCTTTAACTCAGTTTCTACTACAATTTCAGCCTCATCTTCTGATTCTTCTCCATCTGTATCATAAATTGGAGCTTGCTGATCAGAAAAATCAGTCACTTCTTCTCCCTCATAAACCACTCCATGTTCCTATTTTGCCCTTTAGGTTTGAGGGGGCAATCATGATTTTGGTCATAAGGGCCCTTGCAGTAAAAACAAAGTCTCCTCCTACGAAGATCATTCATGGTTTCTCGATCCAAAGGTGCTGTATATTTCTTCTTATGATCAGCATTATCAACTTTTTTCGGATCAGATTTATGTTCATTGTAAGAAGTAGAAGGTTTGGTGCCAAATTGCTTTCGAGGAGTAGTGAGCTCCATGCTGCGAGCTTTCCTCATGGTTTCCTGTAATGTAGGGGGATCAAATGCCTTGATCCATCCTTTCATAGGCTCGAAAAGTCCTTCAATGAAGAGTATGATCAGCCTCCTCTCAGAAATGTCTGTAACCATAACTGACAATCTCTGAAACTCCCCAATATATGACTCCAAACTACCTAGCTGTTTCAGCTGTGCTAGGTCCCTGAAAAATAGCTCGGGATCACGTTTGTCAAACCTCTCTACCAGTCTATCTGTGAACTCCTGGTATGAAGTAATCTGATCATGGTGAAGAGTAGCCATGCCATGAATCCACCAATCATGAGCTACGCCATCAAGGTGAAGTGCTACAAATCGAATAGCATCTTCCTCGGGCATGGGTCGTAGAGTCAAGAATGTATCTAACTTGCTGATCCAAGCACGTGCTGTAACTCTACCACTACCATCATAGTTTGCCAAGGTGAGTTTATTGGTAGCCTGTCTAAGATCATTGTGCTTGTACCAAGGTCTCCTGTCATTCCTGCTTCTGTTATGTTCTCTCCTCTGGCTCACGAATCTATCAAAGTTAAGGTGCTCCTTAGCTCTAGGTGGCAATGCATCCCATTCATCATGCATAACCATGATGTCATCCGCATAGTTAACCTCACCACCCTGTTCAACTTCTTCCTCACCCTCTGCATCATTTCTGGTGAAGGTAGGACATGTTGCTCTCTCAAAAGTGCGAGCTGGAACAATAGGTCTATGGGCTGCGCCATGGATACTGCCCTCATGATCATGCCCTGGATGCTGGCCTCTCTGAAGTGTTAAGTTCTCTACATTTGTGCTGAGTTGCTGGAGAATATTTGCTACTTGTTCTTGACCTGCAACCATACCTCTTAGCACATCTCTAGCTTCTCTATCCTCTTTGTTCATATGAGAACTTTCTCCTTCCCTGTTAGCCATATTATCACAGTCTATTTCCTCCTCCTGTTCATCAAATGGAAATGGTGGAAAAGGATTATGATCACCTCTTTGATTTCTAGGGCCTCCACGAGAGTAGAACTTGTCAAAACCCTCCTGGTGTGACTTCATAATTTTTTTCAAATCCCACAAGCTGGCAGGATCAGAGCTCTGATACCACTGTGATGAGCCTTGCTAGCTCACTGCTCAAACCCCTGTCTTTTTTTTAAGTCTATTTGTGTTTTTTAGTTTTTTAGAGAAATTTTGTAGACAGAAGAGAAGGGGCGCATCATATAAAAGCTCACAAAATGAAAACTTGAGCAAATTTAATCAAACTGAAATTGTAGAAGGTGTTTATTATCATCAACAATGGATTTAAAACATACAAACATACCCAAAAGCCTCCAGATTTTTTAAATAAGAAATCCGACCAGCATGGTGAAGAACTGACAAAAACTGGAGTAGAGAGTTACAAACTTCAAAGTTTATTCTGAAACTGAAGCCAGAGAGTAACATAGGTAGGGCGCCCAAGTTCATGAAGAGAGATCCTCCAAAAGAAGACGTTTCTCCAAAAAGCCAAAATAAACTTCCTTGCAAGTGCCACGCCCTTTCAAACAAAAGCACCAAAAACCATCTCTGAAGGTGTGCCCAAACAGCCATGAAGTCTGCCATGGTGAAGGAAGAACAGCAACTAATCAACCCTCTGTTTTTGATGAAGAACACTACAAAAAATCTGTTGAAGCACTGCAGAACTTCTGAAATGAAGCTCTCTCAATCTGCACTAATTCAGCTGATCTTTCACAACTTCACAAGTGCTCACACTGAAGAGATTTCGTTCTCCAATGGTGGATTTGCTGCAAACCTGGTCACAAGCTGAAAGCAAGGGAAAAAACCTCCAAGGCAAAGTTGAAATATTCAAAAAGATGAGTTTCTCATTGCCCAAATCCCTTATAAAGCAAAAGAGGAGAAACCCTAAGAAGGCCGTACATTTTAGGGCTTTAGCTCATTTAAATTTATGAAACTAAACTTAAATCACTTTCTATAGTTTCCCTTTTGAGTTTTGGCGCCTCCTTTAAGTGAATAAAGATATAACATTAAAATATTCACTTTAGACTTAATTTAAGTGAAATAAGGATTATAAAGTTAATTTGACTTTATAAAAAGACTTTAAGTTAAAAATTAACTTAAATCACTTAAGTAAGCCTATCTCCCTCAATTCTCAACAGAATTCAATGCCGTCAGAAGCAAAGAAACTCCCGTACTGCCAAGGCCTGCAATGAGCCTATCCACGATCTCAGAAAATGAAATCGACCGAACTCTCCAGAAGGTACCACTGACCCTCTAACCAATCCAGTTAGCCCACAAGGGTCCAAGAAATAGGCTAACACACCGCATCGATCAATTAGGAGTGGGGACATCATTAAAGATACAGCACACATGATGCTGCTTATCATGAGGTGAGTGATGACGGATCAGCGTCATATCATAGTGCATATGGTGAACCGGAAATCTTGTATGGGGGTCGTAAGCTTCAAAATCCTCATCATTTGGTTGGGCAACTACAAGTGAATGACAATATGATTGCCACCGCCCTTGAGCATTTTGACGTTGCTCGTCAGATGTTGTCTGCCTATGGTTGGAGTCCTTTGACAAATGAGCACAGTGATAGTGGTTTCTCCCTTGCAGTGATACATGCACTCCGAGAAGCAATTGGAACGATGAAACAAAACTACCTTAAACTACTTGCGGACAGGGATTTCCTTCTCGAGTGGGATTGCATTTGTTATGATGCATTGAAGGGGAAAGAGGAGCAGATCGATGAGCTCACTCATGAGCTTGAGGTGACTAGGGACTCATTGCATAGCACCCAGTTGGCTCTTCGAGAGTCACAATTACAGATTGAGAGATTTACCGTGGCGTTGAGTTTGGCACAATCTTCACCATCTTTGGATATAGTTCAGTCTTCCATGGCAGCGGTTGGTGAGGAGTATACACCCATGGTTCATAGCAATGAGGGAGATGTTGAGGATGTGGTTACATCCATCACGGTTACAGGAGCAGTGGATACAGATGGGATGAGTGCACTAGATGAGAGTTGCAGTGGGCTCCGTGTTGCACCAGGATCTCTTGAGATTAGTCCCATGATAGGTGATGCACGGCAGATCATTGGTAGTTCCTGTGACATGGTTGTTGATTCACGAGAGAGTTGTGTGACAACCCTCGACACTTGTCCATCTCCACAGAAGATATTCGAAGACTCATCCAGTTGGGAGATTGGTACTTATGTTGATTTGTTTCCCTCTCCTAGAGGCAAACCAATCATTTCATCCGATACAGTTGACTATGATCGGCAGCTGGTTGAGCCAAGTCAGGAGTACAATTCGACTTATTATTCCAGCGATTCAGAGATGGATGATTCAGATCAGTATAGAGTGATTGTGCAGTTTGTGAATAATCCATTATTTGAAATTGATGGTGGTTTGGTCTATGATAATCCACTCTTCGAGATGGAAGCTGATCGTACTCTTGATGCTAGTTCTTGGTTAGGTGATAATCGTAGTGTTTGGGATTGTTCCAATGCATCGCGATTCCAAACAAGACTCACAGAGGAGTTTAATGGGGTGTACACGGTGAGGAGTGCTTATAGTTTTTCTTTTGATCCACCTGTACATGATTTGTATTCGATGCACCATTCTTGTGCACAGGGTGATTCTCTTGGTGCAGCCGAGGGGAGTCCTTCATTACTGTGTGTAGAGTTACCATCTTCACGAGATGGAATTAGCGACTGCAAGTACTCGACTCAGTTGTTTGTGGGGTATTACTTGCAGGGTCAGCAGTCAGTTATCCATCATGCCGATACATATTTGACAGGGCTTGATACTTCTATGTCGCAGATTTTTCATACAGGTACATGGTTACAGGGCGACTATGGTGTTAGTTGGCATGATGGCTGGGTCAGTTATCACATCCATGAGGTTGTAGCAGAGGACAGGGAGAGATTCAGTGTAGCAGATGCTTCTAGAAGTTATTTTCTCCACATGACCGATGGGTGTGAATTCAGACTGTATTGGGATCCAGGTGGTGACAGTTTGGGTATTGAGTATTGGATGGGTCCCACTGGGTCACTTCACTATTCTCAGCATGGTGAAGTTGGAGGTAGTAGAGCGCAGTGGCAGTCTGAGGATGACAGTCATGACAGACTTTCACTCTGGGTTTGGGATCCAGGGATAGCTTGCGCAGTTGAGTTTTTTGTTGATGCTACAGGAAACAGTTCGAGATGTGTGGGACATTTCACAGTTATTCTTTTGGGCCTTCCGAGGATTGGAGTTTCTTTGCAGTGGAGATTGCTTGGGGTCAAGCAATTTCAGGGAGGGCGGACTGTCATGTCCCCATTTTTTGGCGAGCATCAGAGTTCGTAAGAGTTAGCCTATTATGCGACCCTCGTAGGCTGATAGGTTGGATAGAGGATCATTTCGGAGCTTGGCTCAGCTTCAGATTGGCAGTTTTGATCAATTGGCTTTCGCTCGCCTATTCTGACTTCTTGGCAGAGTTGCTATTTTAGCGCCTCGCAAAGTACAGGGGACCCCCGCCTATTTTTAGCAAGATGACTTTAAGGCCGGGTTTTAATCACTCGTGGTTCTACCGTATTAACAAGACCTGGATGAGTAACGGTGAATATTAATATTTAATTGTATTAATTAAATATTAATTATTTAATGATTATAATATAAAGTTATAATTTTAAATTATAACTTAAGTGATTCTTCTTGAGGGGTGTGCCCATCATCAGAAAGGGGCCAGTTATTGATTATAATTTATTATAATAATTTGGCTGAGGACTATGGAGAAATTAAAAGAATTAAAAGTGAATATTTTAATTAAACCCTATTATGGTGGAAATCGCACTTTTGAAGAGATAAAGGGATTTGCCTTGGGTTTTGAGCCATTATGACATTTTATGAATTGAAAATTGACCAGTCTTTGCCAGAGAACGGAGACCTTAGGGTTTGTGTTCGAAATTCTTGGAGAACGAGCCATCTCCATTGAATCAGTTCAGAGGGTGTGAGATATCACCCGATTTACTGCCAGTTGTGAGATTTCTTCATCCAGAAGAAATTACAGAGCTTACAGATATCATCCACCGTCAGAGTTTCACAGAAGTTTCTTCATCAGGGTTTCAGAAAGTGTATCCATTCAGAAGACATTCATTTTATTTAGGCGTCCATATTCAGGAGATCTGGAGAGTTTGAAGGAGCTGTACAAATTCATTTAATGCATGCAGCAGGCCGTACTTCTGTACCAGGGCCGTACCACCCATTGTGAGGCGTAGTTATTAAGGGAGCTTTTGCCAGGGGTTTGATTCAGAGAATATCTATTTAACTAAGGCGCATATTTTCATCTGATTGGGAGATCCACAGACTAGCCGTACCATCTAGTAATCATTTGCTGCTGATATCTGGGCCGTACTGCACAGTACCAGGCCGTACCAATCCTTTAGAAGGCGTGTTCTAGTTCTAGGGAAAAACGCCTAGCTTTCAGGCTATCATCCTTGATCAAAGTTGGCGCCAGGATACTGGGAAGCATTTGTGATTGTTTCAAAGAGGAGGAAGCATCATTTTATAGCAGCAGTACCATTTCAAGGCAATTACCAGCAAGTTGCAATCTTCAGGTTTTCATACAAAAATCATTGCTTTCCTATTGCATGCATTTGGATTCTTATTGTAATTGTTCCAGAAGAGATATATATATATTTTGGCGTCTATATTTCATCATTTCCAAGAGCTAGATAATTTTATAGAATTTATTCCTTATTTCCTTGCAAAATCGCCATCTTGCATTTTATGCTTAAAACCCTAGAAACGTCAAAAGAACCAAAACTTCAGAAAAACATCAGACAAACAGTCAGAGACAGAAATAGGGGAAACAAGGGGTTTCTACAAAAATTAAAAGCACATACCCCAATTTGCGCCCTTGAGCATTGAAGAGTAGAAATTTCCTAAGTGTCAACAAATTAAAAGTTCAAGGCATTATATGCGCCCAGGGTGTAAGTTGGAAGAAAGAACTGGAAAATTAATTAAGGCGTGGGAATTTGAAAATGCCTTCCCTTAAATGCCCCTTGATTCATAAACCTCAAGTTGAAAAAAATGAAAAGTTGGAGATATCACATTTGCGCCTAAGTCAAAGGAGGGGATTGAAGAATAAATTAAGAGGCGTTGGAAATAAAAGTTTAACATATCAAGTGCGCCTTAGTTAAAGGGGGTGATGAATAAATATTAAAATGATTAAAAAATTAAATATCCCCCCACCCCCCCCCTTTATAATCATGTGAAATTCGAAGGCAAGATTGAAGATCAAAATCAAGCTAGGTGTTGGAAGTGAGAAGAATTTCTCTAGGCGATTAACTCGAAAATTTGCCTAAGTCAGAGAAATTAATTAAAAATTAAAAAATTTAATTATTTTCCTAAGTTAAATTAAAAAGTCCCCTTTAAATTTCGACACATGAAATTTTAAAATTCGGACGATTTCAAGTGAGGGGAATTTGTTTCGGAGTTATTACGGACAGGAAATAAATTATGCCTAGCCATTTTAAAGTGCTGACATCGAATTTTCACAGACGCTGGTGAAATAAATTAAATGGCATTAAATATGCCATTTTAAAAAAACAGTAAGATTATTATAAATCAAAGTAAAATGATTTTTTTTCGAAATCACTGAAGGTAACTGGCAGTCGGGAGGGAAAATTTGAATTTAATCCAGGAAAAGAATCTCCCTGAATAGCAAATTGCTATGACGATTGTAAGACGACTGGAATATTCTCTTTTAAATTTAGAAAATGTCTAAGTCATGATGAAGAGAATTAATGGCATCTGCTAAAATTAGCACCAGTTTTTGGTTATAAAACTTCGAGGATTTTCATTTCCATCTCACAGAATTCGAAGCTGAGATTTATGCTGGAGAGTTGAGAGTGATTGTTGAGCTGTGAGCAAATTCGAAGTTGAGAGTTGTTGAAAGTGAGAGGAGGTGTTAAATTCGATTTTTCAAGGAGTTGTGAGGCTGATTTAATTGCTGAAGTCGACTTATTTCTCTGAAGTCGAAGTTGCTGGAGATTGATTTTCTAAGTTGCTAAGATTTAAAGTTGCAAAGTTGCTGAGATTCAAAACAAAATCTGAAGTATAAGCTGCCAAGGTTGAGAATTTTATTTTCTCCAAGTTGCTGAAGGTAAGTATTTAAAGTTGCTGAGATTTAATATTTTCAAAGTTGCTGAAAGTTGAAGTGTGTTTCGAAGTTGAAAGTTGAAAGGTTGAAATCGTTTAGAATCAAATCAGAAGTAGAGACCGTTGAAACTTTCGAAGTTGCTGATTTATAACTTTCAAAATTGTTGAAACTTGCTGATTTAAAATCTTCGAAGTTGCTGATTTATAACTTTCAAAGTTGCTGATTTAAAATTGTTGAAAGTTGCTGAAACTTGAAGCATTTTCCGAAGTTGGGATTGCTGGAGTTAATTTCTTCCGAAGGGCTGAAAATTCTTTTGGCTGCAAAATTGTTGAAGTTCAGAATTTTGTATTTCGAAGTTTAAAGTTATTGAGGTTTGAAGTTGAAGTTTACTGCTAAAGCTATTAATTCATATTTGTTTTTTGTAGCCAACTCCATTCGCCAGCCACCTCTCGTAGTTTTTATGTTAAAAGGTTTGAAGTGTAATGTTTGCTTCTCGTTTTGCAGATGGCTGAAGGACGAAAAGCTAATGTGGCTAGGACAAGCAAAGTTGGAGCTAAGGCTGGAAACAACGAAACTGTCAAATAAAACGCCTCCAGGCAAGCGATCATCAAAAGCTTGAAGAAGTCTTTCATTCTGGAGTCTAAGATCGTGTCAAAGTTCGGGAATGTGATTGATACCAACCTTGGGTCTTTCAACCTCGAAGCCTTCATGCGAAGGATATATGGGCAGGGTGGCAATCTTCTGACAGAAGCATCGCGCAACGTTCTGAGGAGCGATTTATATGCAGCAGCCGGGTTTCAACCAGCAGTTCGATGTCCGGAGCTGATTATGGAGTGCACAAACTTATACAATTCAGACCATTGGACGATTGTTTCTCCGGATGGCGTTTTGTTGGCCAACCTTGAACCTGATGCAATTGGTGAGGCATTCGGGATTCTGCCCACAGATAAAATGCTATACAAATCCAAGGCAAAGGCTGATAAGATGTATGCCACATCTTTCGAGAAATGCATGAAGAGAATCAACACCACCTGGATGAGGAAGCCAAAGCCTCCTGCCGCTAGGCTGCCAAAGCAGATAATTTCAGAGGAGCTGAAGCAGGAATACTGTGATATAATCATGTTGCTCAGTCGGGTGAACAGCAGCCCACAGTCATATGTGTTCGAACCATGGATGTTCTTTTACATCAGCGTGGTGCTCGAAGGGAAGGTGGAAGTAAATTGGGCTCAGATGATCAGCGACAATATAGATGAGCAGTTTCAGAATATAAGGAGAACGAAAACATTCTACATGAGTTCATATGTCATCTACATGCTTGCTCGGATGACAAAATACAGGGGGTTGGCATACCAAGAGCCGATTGGGTGCGGTTTTAACTAGTTCAAGATTCATGAATCTTGTAGGCAATTGCATCTTACAAGCACTGCTGACTTCAAGAGGGTGAATGATGCTTTCACCATGTACATCACAAGGACCCTTCAGCGGAGACTGCAACAGAGGATATCTGAAGAAGCGCAAATGTTGATAGAAGAGTATGGGTTTTGGTTCGTCCAGTTCCCAAAATTCACCTATTTAAGGCTGCCAGGGTACAATTCATACGCCTACCGACTACCGAGGTACCTGATGAACAGGATGATAATGTTTGAGCTATCTAGGCAACTGGTAGCCTACGACAAAATTATAAGAAGGAAGAAGAAGGGAGGTTTACACTTTCCCATTGTTCTGGGAAACTCACTTGAGGAGTGCCCTTCCTTGCAGGCAGCCAGGGAGGCAGAAGACGAGTTGCGGTTCTATCATTTAACTCTCCATACCAGCCAGTAGGATTTCGATCCACAAGGAAAGATTGGAACAGTGCAAGGTGAGGAATACAGGCATAGGGCTCACCTGGAAGATTTCTGGGCGAACGCTGGAGACGAAGCTGAAATTAGAAAAAGAATGTTCTCCAGGTTGCCTCTCAAATTAATCAGAGAATGTGAAGTGGTCCCAGTGCCGGATCAAGTTGAAGAAGATACTAGGCTTATTCATCCCGATTATGAATCGATAAAGAACACTCCAATTCCACCACCACATTGGGTTGAGCCGGAGATTACGGACTTAGACACCTTGTCTATTCCCGTCTTGACTTTTACAAGGGCTTGGGTAGAAGAGCGTGTTCACAGATTGAGGAGAAGGTCAGTTGCCCTCACGTACTACCTCATGGGTGATAGAAGGCCACCGGTGTTGGCAAAAAGGAAGAAGCAGATTGCCCAGGCTGTGGAGCCACCACAACCGGAAGAACCTATTCAGCCAAAACCTCAAGGATCGGAGGATACATCATCTACTCAGTTGGTGAGCCATTCCTCCAGCGTGCGCGAAGTCTCACTATTTGCGGATCAAAGGGTTCGAAGGGATGAAGCACCAGAGGTTGGAGAAGTTAACCAGCCAATGCCGAGAGAAATGGACAGTCAGAGTGCTAATGCTCCTGAAGTTGCCAATCAGCCAGGTGAAGGGGAAGAGACAGAAACAGATACCCACTTTGATTATGCGCTTGAATCAGCTTTCGAGGAGGAAGACATCATAGAGTCAAGGGTTGGAGCTCATGAAGAGAGTGATCAACACATAGAGATAGTTGAGCCTCAACAAAATATTGCACGGGAGGAGGTTCGTGAAGTGGAGGCAACTGAAGAGCAGCCCCTTATTGTTTACGACGTTCAGCGTAATTGGCTCTCACATGCAATAAGGAGGGATCAGGACGATGATGCTGATCTGGCAATTGAGATGGAGGAGCTTCTAAATAGAACAAGTAAGTCACCAAAAAGGAAAAGGGCAAGAAAGTATTCGAAAGTGGAGACTGATCAAGCCGGTTCACGCACCCTCCATGTTGCTGTTCCAAGGGAGGATCACGACTTAAGTGACGCAATGCTAGAGAATTACACCGTCACCACAATTGATTTGGGACGTCCTTCTGGAGTGCAAGTAGTTGAGGAAGCTGAAAGCTCATTCCAAGTGTTGAGGGACAGGCTAGTGAAAAAGGAGGGAAAGTATAAGAGATTGAAGAAAGAGCACAAGGCATTGGTTGAATATGTGCAACATCTAGCACGTCCGGGTGCTCAGGAGAACCCAGCAGTAGAGCTTCCACCGGAGTTGCCACGAGAACCAATCAGTGGGCTTGAAGAAGTGAAGAGGGCTGTTTGAGAGGGAGATAAATGGATAAGCAGTGTTCGCAGTGAGGCGGAGAAATTCATGGCTGACCTTGTCTCCTCTTTTCGGAGTGCATCTAGTATCCTTTCACGCTTAGATGGTGTTGAGCAAGCTTGGGGTGACACCCATATTTTCCAAGACAAGACTATTCCTCGCCTTGCTGTTCTGATGCGTGTGCCTACACAGACTTTGATAAATGAAGGAGTGATCCAAGCTGGAGACAGGTATGATTTTCTTGGATGGCATTCGGCTGCATTCACTGGGAAGGGCTTCTTTGACACGGCAGCTACGGAATCTTCCAAAATCAAAAAGGCGATGAAAAATATTCATGAGGGCATCCTCAACACATTGGATGCATTGTTCGCCAGGAGGCTAACTCATGAGGAGGTAGAGGTGGAAGGATTGAAGGTAAGATTGCAGCCCTTCTTCTCTGAGATGAAGACGTTTTCCCAGCTTGACTTTGAAAACATCTCTACGTTTTCAACAATTATTCAAAGCACACAGGAGTCTATCGAGACTTGGAAAAAGTCTTGTGATCGATGGGAGCAAATGGTGGGTATCCTTGAATACCAGCTCAATCTTACTCCATCAATTTCTGAGGAAGTTGATTCAATGCTGGCCCGATTCATAGCCTACGCGGTCAGAGAGAAGAGCAATGGGAACGCGGTTATGGACGAGAATCTTCTAGAAGGATAGTGGGCATTAATTGCCCATAGTGGTCAAGGAGGAATCTGCTATTTTTGGGTTCATTAATGACGCCACTCCTCCACCTTCTGGCAGTTTTTAGGGTTATTCTTGTCTAGGGCTGAGGTGGCTCGATCTGATCCCTCCATTGTAATTTGATCTGGACCATCCGTTGAGATTGGCCAGCTATATAAAGGGGAGTCCCCTCATTTGTACACTAGTAGTTAGCAATCAGTTGATATCAGAGCAGAATAGAGAGTAGACATTTTTGGAGTTAGAATAGTTTTCATTGCATTGTTTGAAGGAGAAGGGGAATTCTCCCTTTGAGAATTTTTGTAAGAGATTGTCACGAAAGCTAATCATAATAGAAGCATTTCATTGATGGTGAATTCAACTTTTGTTGTGAGTAGTTTGTGAGGTTTCTTCTTCCTTTGACTTCAAGTAGGATTTAATTTTCATGCAAATAGTTAGTTATGGGTGTTTATGTTTGACGTAAATGAGCTTCTTGAGTCCATACCACTAACAATCTTACTGATGGTAAGTTTGTCCTGCGTGGTCAACTGGAAAACTTTTATACTTAACTTCGATCAAGATTCATGTGTAGCTATGCATCGTTGTGATGGTACTTGCATCATTGAATCGTGATTTGAACATCCTTTTTCTCCTTTGAAGATTGCACTAACCTTGTCGAAGCTGTCCAACAGGAGGCTAGACAACGTTTGGTTGAAGTTCATCGAAATTGAGCCTAACACCCTTTGCATTTAGGTTAGAATTTAGATCCTCAAAATCTCTGCAGCCATTCAATTCCGCACACTTTTGGTTAGTTTTAGGAAACTCGCACTTCAAAGCTAAATCATTCACACGAAAATTCCCTTCAAAGCATAAATCTATTGTTTACTGCAAGTATTCTTGAACAATTGTGTAAGTCCCCTCGTAAGAACACGGCAATACATCAACCAATTGAGGGTGTTCCAAGTATTTCGGAACCTTGGAGTTGAACGTGTGATCTATCTTGCAATCTTAGCACACAGAATACTTTGATCAAGAGAGAATGGAGTAGCCCTCGGACAACTTCGTTTCTGATTGAATGCGGTCGAAAAATCACATCAACAAGTCTTCATATTTCTTCCTGGTCTCCTTCATGAATGTGTCATCTGGAAGAACCAAGATCAAAAGACATCAGCTTCGGGATCACTTGACGAGATCTGGAGAGAAACTGCAAGGATGGTGAATCAATAGGCGTTAGCAGAAAAAGTAGCATTGGGAAGCGTGAAGCGAGAAACGATGTTGAGCAAGCGTGCAACAAGCAACTAGGCATGGAAAACAATGCGGGAGCGAAGAAACAGGGTCCGGAATGGAAAAGAGCAAGTTTGAAGAGACTAAGTTAAAAACTGCCAAAAGTGTAAAGGTGCTAAAATTCAGCACTATTGCACAAAAAATGACTAAGTTTGGAAAAAGTGCAAAGGTGCTAAAAATAATGCCATAGTCAAAAATTGGCTAAGTCTGGAAGAAAAATGCAAAGGTGCTAAAATTTAGCACCATTGCACAAAAAATGACTAAGTCTGGAAAAAGTGCAAAGGTGCTATAAATAATGCCATAGTCAAAAATTGGCTAAGTCTGGAAGAAAAGTGCAAAGGTGCTAAAATTCAGCACCATTGCACAAAAAATGACTAAGTCTGGAAAAAGTGCAAAGGTGCTATAAATAATGCCATAGTCAAAAATTGGCTGAGTCTGGAAGAAAAGTGCAAGGGCACTAAAAATCAGCGCCATTGCACCAAAAAAAAAATCACTTAAGTGCAGGGGCGCTGATTTTTGGCGCCCTTGCACTTTTAACACTTAGTCAATTTTCCAAAAAGAAGTAGAGCGTTGTTTTTTCAGACAACTGCACTTTTCACAATTTTACTAAGTATCAACAGTGAGAGCTCGCGAAGGTACTCGTCTCGAAGGTCTTCGCGAGGCGAACGTAGGGGATGCTCAAACTGACTGTTTGAAGATTTGGAACGCACTTCGAGGTGGATTGAAAATCACCTCGTTTTGCATGTTTGAACTTCACGAACCTAGGAAAAGGACAAGTTTCGTAGGGGGGTTATCCGTGGAACGAGCGCTGCTAGATTCCGTGATAACATGCTGCAACCCTTTGCTGGCAAACTTCATCCGCGCCTTTCTGGATGATTCTCCCTGGGTGGTCATTAACCTACAATAAATAAAAAGAATTAACATTAGTGCGGAGACTTTCAAATCTAGTTTATTTCCAGGCCTTCGAAAGTTTTTTATACTTTCAGCTTGTTTAAAAGATGAATTCCTGTAAAAAAGCAAGCTGAAAATGGGCGAACTTGATTAAGTTTTTTGCTAGAACTTAGCCAAAGTGAATAAGATGGAAGAAGAATTGAAGAACTTAGCCAACCAAACTTCAAACCTTTGGAAATATCCTCTAGCTGCAAATCAAATCCAACTTTTGAAAATTTAATCAAAAATCCAAGGAAAGAATGTGCCTATTCGCTGAGAAGTACGCCTTTCAGCCAAGAATTAATTTACTTCCTCAAAAATCACGTCCTCCAGCTTAAGAATTTACTCCTCCACTGAGAAAAATCGACCTTGCCTTCAATATTCTCTCTTCAAGACTTTATTTCTTGCAATTTTGAGAGAGCTTAACTTCTCTTCAATCGAACTTGTGAAGAATGAGTTACTGAAACTCATTATAAGGCTGAAGAGTTCGATTTTGTTTTAGCAATTTCATCTTTTCTCTTGATTTTCGATTGGTTTTCTTCTCTTCATCAAGGCAAGTTTCTATTTTTTTTTCGAAAATCCTCATGGCAAGCTTATCCTAGCGCCACCTTTAGCCAAAATATTTAGATTTTCTCTTTGGAGTTCGATTTTTTTTTTTTTAAATCTCACAAGTTTGGAAAATATTAAAGTATTCTATGTGTCCATTTTCATTTTCCAACCTTTTCATGGCGAAATTTTATTTACTCATGGATTTTTTCTTCCAAGTTTTTAAAATCCTTTAATTATGGCAAATTTTAATTTTCCCATGGCTAATTATTTATTTTCCAAGTTATTTCACTTTATCCTCTAGCCAAGGCGAACTTCATATTTATTTTGCCATGTTTCATCTTGGTGGGCAAACTTTCTAACACTTAGACTTTTCTTCTTTTAGCCTAGGGCGGACTTCAAAAATGTTATTGCAAGTGTTTAAGAGGTGGGTCGGACTTGGAGAATTTCTTTCCAACAGGTAAAGTCGGACTTTGCAAACTTTATTCCATTTCCCATCTCCCTTGTGGCGGACTTTATAAACTTCATGCCAAGATAAAGTAGGCCAGACTTTGAGTTAAGCTTGCCATATTCTCATTCAAGAGGTGGCGAACTTTAATGATTTTATTCCATTCCAAAATGCAAGGGCGGACCTTGTGGCTATTTAGACACTCTCATGGCGGACTTTATGAATTCTTTTCTATGTGATCAATGCCTTAGGCGGACTTTGAGTTAGTCTTGCCATTTCCTTATCTTTCCATAGCGGACTTTCAGTCTTTCTTTCCATAGCAAGGGCGGAGTTTATAAATGTTTTTCCATACCCATATTAGGCTGGGTGGACTTTGAGTTCATTTGGACAAGTCATGGGGTGGTCTTTGTAGTGAGTCTTCCAAACTCTAGGTGAACTTCATGATTCTCTTTCCACTTCATGGCGGACTTGGAAGCCTCCTAGACATTACCCTTGGTCGCACTTCTTCAGACTTATGCCAATTTTCATCCTTGATCGCCATGGATTTCATGCTTGTCTCTTCGCCATATGCCTTTTCCTCTTGATTTTTCCAGATTTTGATTGATTTTTTTCTGATTTTCACATTGATTTTCCGAGATTTTTCATTGCTTTTCTTGATTTTTTTTATTTTTGCTTGATTTTTCAATTTTTTTACCTTTGGTGGCCTGAATTTTGATTCTAAAAATGGAAATGTTGACTCCATGATTAAGTTGACTTTCTAAAAATAGAAAAGCAAATCCCCTAAAATAGGGTCCCAGATTGGTCCAAAAATGCCAAAAATGAAAAAAGCAAAAAAAAAAAATCCCTAAAAAATAGGAAGTGTCAGAATTGACTCAAAGCACAGGTGATCCTCGTCTTCCGGACCTTCTGAGCACTTCTATGACATCTAGGCACTGTTTTGGGCTTGAATTCCCAACTTGGCTTGGATGACAACTCAAAACTCTGACTTGAAAGTCTCAAAGCAATGGCCTTATGAAATCGTTGCGCGAAGGCAAAACCCTAGAAAAGCAAACTACTGGGGGGTCCCCATTTGCAATGGGGCAATGTGTGAAAAGGTCACAACAGTAAGTTGCCCAACATTTGTATGCAATAATTACTAAAATAGATTGCTCAATAATAGCAGAGATATTGAATCAGCTAACCTTGTATTCATGCCTTCATGTTTAACTCCAATTGCTGCCTTTTGTATTGCGTCCAACATTAAGAACACTGGTAGGTAGGACTCGTACATCTTCAAATGACACTAACCTTAGACATATCCTTGCGAACCATGTAGAATGTATGCAGCTGACTTGGCATATTTACCATAGTGGAGAAGAAGACAAAAGATGGCAGAAAGAGTCCTCACGTTGTCTAGCTCTATTAATCCTTGAATTTCTAATATGAGTCATTGTTTGATTATCACCTCCCTTTTATATGTGATGGGCATTCACCTAAGCAGCACTGAAGGAAATCATCCCTTTGTAAATGATATTGAACCCTCCAATAGTCATGATTTCCAAACTCCACGATTAATAATATATCAAAATATATATACGCCACTATTCAATACAGAAGGCTGCACTCAACCAAACCCATGATGCTAGAATTAATAATATAAAATTGGTTGACGACTATGCATGAGTTGTTGAGTGGCGGTTCAGGAAAAGCAATGACACATAATAATATAATACCAAGAACTCATCAACCACCTTTTTATATGCACTCGTTCAATACATATGAATCAATAATAGGACCTAAATCAAGTTATTTTTAAAAATTTCAGCTTCTTTTAATTTGTTTAATTTTTTTAAGTCCTTCTTGAAGAAGATATAGAATAGTGCATGCAATGTGGTGATTACAAATAAAAATTTGCACATCTCACATGTTTGATCCAATCTACTTTCCCCATGTTCTTGAATGCATTGCTCATGACATGCACACAAAAAAGAGTCCAATATATATGCTTCTAGGCTGCTTCAACCAACTTCACTCCTGCCTTGCACACATAGGTCACATTTGTCACGACCTACACCAAAATCTCAAGGCCAACCTCCTCAACAGTGAAATATGCTAACCAATTTTTTCGATGCAATTCACAACATAAACCAGCACTAGCCAACTTGATTAGCGTTAGCTCGAAACTCCAAATACTATCAAAGCAACTCTAACCAAGAATGCGCCCTAAAACCACTTAAGGAAGAGGAGCGGGCATATGGTCAGAGGATCCCTATGCTTCAACTTGATACAGAATGGAAAGCAACTGAAACTAAAACAAACTCAACATCAAGAATGTGCACTCAAGATCCCAGTGAGGGCGAGGTGCTAACATATGACGGAGTTATTAATTGAAATTGAACAATTAGGCAGATAACCAACCATAGGAATTCATACTAGCTAATTCTTCCGCTGCGGCGGGTATCCACTTAAAGCGGGGATTCACCACTTGATAGTGGATACAAAGAGAGATACAAATTCAATTATCCACACTGGCAGTAAACCATCCAGGGGTACTTGATGTGAGTAAGAGAAATAAATTGCAGCAAATAGGGACTAGAATAGTACTACTGTTTACAGTCATACAAATAAGAAAGAGAGCTGCAAATTACATGTGAATTACAATAGCTTCAAAGCACATGAGTATTGGATGATCCCATACAAATAATTATCTCTCTAATTGCTGATAATGAATCAAAAATCTGAACTTCTAAAGTCTGATAAGAAAAATCAGCAAACTAGAATGAAGAACCAGCAACTGTGAATCCACTAAAATATTCATAACTCATTCAAAATACCTTGGAATCGAGTGATGTCTTTTGCAGATGCCTTCTAGGAGGTAGGCGCCCAAAATCATAACACAAAACAGCCTCAAAACTCAGTGTATAATTCTTGCACAAATTCCAAAGCTCCCAAGAATGGTACGGCCCTTGAGAAGGGCGATTTGGCAAGATAAAATCAAATACTCTGAAATAAAATCTGCAAATTGGTAGAAGGGGTCACCCAAGGCAGAGAAACAAGATTCTAAAACACCCAGAATGAAATAAAAATCACTCACAAAGCTGTATGCAAAATCGACTTTCAGCTGTGGCAGCATCAACAACTTCAAAACTGGAAAATATCATCAAAAACTTCAACTGTTGAGCTCAATCTGCTAGTCTGATTTGAGAAGCAGCAAAAAGGCCAACTAGGTGTTATCTTTCAAACACGAAATTGGACAAGAGGCTTGGAGGAAGCTTTCCTCGAAGCAATAATTCAATTGTCATTTCGACAGCATAACATTAGCAAAATTCATGGATGGTAAAAGCTGGAGCAAAGCTTTCATTTTATAAAAGATCAGAAGACTCTTCAAATCCCAAGAAGGTACGCCAAAAGTCACCAATGACTTTTCAAATTTCCAAAAACCTTCTAACTTCTCAAAATGGCATCCACTTTATCAAGGCACATTAAAACTTTATTTTAAAAGAATATCTCCAAGAAAAGGCGTCCACTTTTTCCAAGGCATTAAAAGACTTAATAATATTTAATTCATCCTCCATGAGGGCGTCCCCCTTCAAGACCACCTTTTAAGAACAACTTAAAGTTATTTTCCTAGGCCAAGGGGTCAACTGCAAATTATAACATTAATGCCTTGTAATTAAAAACATGCCACAAATACTGCATATGGAAGTCTGCAACCACCAATAATCAACTGCTCCAACAAGAAAAGAATACACTGAAGCATTGCCAAAAGGACCACTGCTAAAAATAGTATTTACTATAAATAGTAAACACCCAGGAAAAAGCCAAAGAACCTCCAAACATGGAAACCCTAATTTTACCTCAACCAACATACGGACCTCCGAAATAGGCTAAATAGCGACTGAACTGATCACTAATGAGAAGGGGACATTACAAACAGCTTCTCTACGAATATGAAATTGAAACTCTACATCTTTGTGGTGCCCTAAACAATTGAAAACCCTAAGGAAATAAGGGTCCATTATACATGTGACCATGATATTAGTGGATGACATGTAATGTCTGTCCAAATCCACTTGTGCCCATGTGGCCTTAATTTTTCACATATGAATGTTTATCTTGGAATAGTTCTTATCCAAGATTGTGGTCCCTAGTTTCATTTATCTTGGAATAGTCCTTATCCAAGATAGTAGCCCTTAGTTTCATCTTCCCTGGTGGCATATATGAAGGCCCTACTCTTAAAATCTTAGCCACAACCTCCTTATAATAAGGAGAGCAAGCAAAATGCAATGCCATTGGCATCATTTGCCTCATTTGTCGTTTGTACATTAAACACATCTGCCACCAATTAGGTGAACTTGTAACCCTAACTTTCCCCTTAGGCTCTAGTCCATTGGATAAATACCAACAACCTTCAATGTCAAGGTAGAAAGCAATGTGTCATGCTGATCACTTCTACCAAACAATCTTTGTATCCTTGCCCTCTATTTAAATGACAACTTACTACATGGCCCAATGCCTTTACTTGCGATGTGAAGGAAATGAATATTAACTTAAATAATGCTATATTAAAATTCAAGGCCACAAAATTGACATTTTCATAACCTACTGACCCTTGAATTGCTAATTTTTTTTTACTATATTTTGGAAGCAAATTCTTTTAATGGGGCCTTCTTATTGACGGAACCCTCAATAAGATCTTCCAACAACTTGGAAAGGCAACTAAAAAGGGAAGCACTCCCAATAGAACTAGCTTCCTCAACCCCTCTCCCCTTTGCGCACATCTAAATTCTCAATTTCAATTGCAATGTTTAGATTCACAACCTTTTGATCATCATTTATGCTTTGAGAACTCATAGTGACACTATAAGAAATAAAATTATGATTTAAATTTATGTCATAAACATAATGCAAAGGCTCGAAACGCAAGGATTCTCCTTTTGTTCTTCTTACATCAAGGTGCACAAAGCGCAAAAGCAAAAGATAAACAAAAAAAGCAATCCTTATTCTTTCAGCCCTAGTTGTTTTGTTTGATATTTGATTAGCCAAATAGTAGAATTAAAAAATTAAAAATAATTAAATAATAAATCAAAATTCTAACCAACTAGTTCAATCAAGAAATTGTTTTTCTTATTTCAAGTTGCATGAAGCATAGAAGCAAAGGATACATAAAAAGATGCAATCCTAATTTTTCCATATCCGGATTTCCGATTTTCACTTTAATTATATTTTTTCTTACTTCAAATCGCATGAAGTGAAGAAGCAAAGGATATACAAAAGTCAAATGAGCTTTAAAAATCAACTATTATTTAGTTAATCCTTGTGCAAATAAACATTTAAAAAATTCAAACTAAAATCCTAAAAATGACATTTAAAAACCCTAAAACAGCAGTTCTATAACCCTTAAAATGGTAGTTGTAAAATTATGTAACAAAGCAACCCACCTTTTTTTTTAATTATAAAATATGCAATGCAATGTCTTCAACACTTTTTAATCACCCAAATCCTGGAGTGGACAAGGTGAGAGCATACAGTGCCTCCAACCACACAACTAATCTAAATGAATGCAATTACAATGATATGGCAGCAAGCCAATCAAAATACGCAAGTGGCAAAGCCTACCTAATCAACACCTCTTCGGCGAACTACATAAAATGACATGCAAGCAACAAAGCCAACCTATCAACACCTCTTCGGCGGACTGCATGTATGCAATGCAAGCCACTGACAGAAATTTTAAGCGTGACTCAGACCAAAATGGTCAATAATGCCAGCTTGTTCATGCCAAAATGGGCTAAACGAAAATGCTATAACTGTTGGCAATAAACCATCCAACTTGAAATATGAAAATGCATTCAAATAATAGCCTCTGACGGTACTACCATCTGAGGTTTACAAGAATAATTTAAAATGCATTACAAATTGACATTTGAAGAAGTAAACTGTTCTTATAAACTGATATAAAGTTCTGATTACAAAGTCAGACTGCTGCAATATCCAAAATAAGCCCAAATATCATTGATAAATCAATTTAATCATGAAATAAATTGCAAAATAGTAAAAAACCTTATAAAGATGATATAAAGCATTGATGTAGGTCTGATATGTCTCTGTACTATTGATAACACTGCTCAGAACCGAACTGAAACACACTGCAAACACCACT
>VDFB02000015.1:607683935-607694123 GCA_007258455.2 Sequoia sempervirens | reverse complement strand
TGCCTTAAACTCATAGTTATTGAGTTTCAAAGGCAAGTCTGGAATCATCCTCTCGCAAGTGAGAGTGTATCCATCAGCAACCTTGACTCGAATGCCTTCAAACTGCTGAGTTTGAATTCCTCTTTTCTCCACCAAACGTGAGTCAATAAAATTGTGAGTTGCACCTGTATCTAAAAGAGATATGACTCTTTGACCAGCCAAGACCCCACGGAGTCTAAAAGATCCTTCTCTCTGCATGCTGGATAAATGAGCCTCCTTTAACTCAGTTTCTACTACAATTTCAGCCTCATCTTCTGATTCTTCTCCATCTGTATCATAAATTGGAGCTTGCTGATCAGAAAAATCAGTCACTTCTTCTCCCTCATAAAACCACTCCATGTTCCTATTTTGCCCTTTAGGTTTGAGGGGGCAATCATGATTTTGGTCATAAGGGCCCTTGCAGTAAAAACAAAGTCTCCTCCTACGAAGATCATTCATGGTTTCTCGATCCAAAGGTGCTGTATATTTCTTCTTATGATCAGCATTATCAACTTTTTTCGGATCAGATTTATGTTCATTGTAAGAAGTAGAAGGTTTGGTGCCAAATTGCTTTCGAGGAGTAGTGAGCTCCATGCTGCGAGCTTTCCTCATGGTTTCCTGTAATGTAGGGGGATCAAATGCCTTGATCCATCCTTTCATAGGCTCGAAAAGTCCTTCAATGAAGAGTATGATCAGCCTCCTCTCAGAAATGTCTGTAACCATAACTGACAATCTCTGAAACTCCCCAATATATGACTCCAAACTACCTAGCTGTTTCAGCTGTGCTAAGTCTCTGAAAAATAGCTCGGGATCACGTTTGTCAAACCTCTCTACCAGTCTATCTGTGAACTCCTGGTATGAAGTAATCTGATCATGGTGAAGAGTAGCCATGCCATGAATCCACCAATCATGAGCTACGCCATCAAGGTGAAGTGCTGCAAATCGAATAGCATCTTCCTCGGGCATGGGTCGTAGAGTCAAGAATGTATCTAACTTGCTGATCCAAGCACGTGCTGTAACTCTACCACTACCATCATAGTTTGCCAAGGTAAGTTTATTGGTAGCTTGTCTAAGATCATTGTGCTTGTACCAAGGTCTCCTGTCATGCCTGCTTCTGTTATGTTCTCTCCTCTGGCTCACGAATCTATCAAAGTTAAGGTGCTCCTTAACTCTAGGTGGCAATGCATCCCATTCATCATGCATAACCATGATGTCATCCGCATAGTTAACCTCACCACCCTGTTCAACTTCTTCCTCACCCTCTGCATCATTTCTGGTGAAGGTAGGACATGTTGCTCTCTCAAAAGTGCGAGCTGGAACAATAGGTCTATGGGCTGCGCCATGGATACTGCCCTCATGATCATGCCCTGGATGCTGGCCTCTCTGAAGTGTTAAGTTCTCTACATTTGTGCTGAGTTGCTGGAGAATATTTGCTACTTGTTCTTGACCTGCAACCATACCTCTTAGCACATCTCTAGCTTCTCTATCCTCTTTGTTCATATGAGAACTTTCTCCTTCCCTGTTAGCCATATTATCACAGTCTATTTCCTCCTGTTCATCAAATGGAAATGGTGGAAAAGGATTATGATCACCTCTTTGATTTCTAGGGCCTCCACGAGAGTAGAACTTGTCAAAACCCTCCTGGTGTGACTTCATAAATTTTTTCAAATCCCACAAGCTGGCAGGATCAGAGCTCTGATACCACTGAGATGAGCCTTGCTAGCTCACTGCTCAAACCCCTGTCTTTTTTTTAAGTCTATTTGTGTTTTTTAGTTTTTTAGAGAAATTTTGTAGACAGAAGAGAAGGGGCGCATCATGTAAAAGCTCACAAAATGAAAACTTGAGCAAATTTAATCAAACTGGAATTGTAGAAGGTGTTTATTATCATCAACAATGGATTTAAAACATACCAACATACCCGAAAGCCTCCAGATTTTTTAAATAAGAAATCCGACCAGCATGGTGAAGAACTGACAAAAACTGGAGTAGAGAGTTACAGACTTCAAAGTTTATTCTGAAACTGAAGCCAGAGAGTAACATAGGTAGGGCGCCCAAGTTCATGAAGAGAGACCCTCCAAAAGAAGACGTTTCTCCAAAAAGCCAAAATAAACTTCCTTGCAAGTGCCACGCCCTTTCAAACAAAAAGCACCAAAAACCATCTCTGAAGGTGTGCCCAAACAGCCATGAAGTCTGCCATGGTGAAGGAAGAACAGCAACTAATAAACCCTCTGTTTTTGATGAAGAACACTACAAAAAATCTGTTGAAGCACTGCAGAACTTCTGAAATGAAGCTCTCTCAATCTGCACTAATTCAGCTGATCTTTCACAACTTCACAAGTGCTCACACTGAAGAGATTTCGTTCTCCAATGGTGGATTTGCTGCAAACCTGGTCACAGGCTGAAAGCAAGGGAAAAAACCTCCAAGGCAAAGTTGAAATATTCAAAAAGATGAGTTTCTCATTGCCCAAATCCCTTATAAAGCAAAAGAGGAGAAACCCTAAGAAGGCCGTACATTTTAGGGCTTTAGCTCATTTAAATTTATGAAACTAAACTTAAATCACTTTCTATAGTTTCCCTTTTGATTTTTGGCGCCTCCTTTAAGTGAATAAAGATATAACATTAAAATATTCACTTTAGACTTAATTTAAGTGAAATAAGGATTATAAAGTCAATTTGACTTTATAAAAAGACTTTAAGTTAAAAATTAACTTAAATCACTTAAGTAAGCCTATCTCCCTCAATTCTCAACAGAATTCAATGCCGTCAGAAGCAAAGAAACTCCTGTACTGCCAAGGCCTGCAATGAGCCTATCCACGATCTCAGAAAATGAAATCGACTGAACTCTCCAGAAGGTACCACGACCCTCTAACCAATCCAGTTAGCCCACAAGGGTCCAAGAAAAGGGCTAACAGCGCATCGGTGACCGACTAGAGTGGGGACATCACGAATTGCTGCGTCTAAGAAGACTTTGTGCTTCTACTGTGACAAACGATACATCTGCACAGATCCAACATTGATAAAGCTACTGAACGACTTTGTGCCTTCGTGAGCTTTCCCTTTTTACTTAATTTGTTTATTATTAATCACTTCGTATCTCTACGCTTCGTGACGAGATAGAGGTATTGGTATTACTGCTAGTTGTTAGTTTAAGGTTATCAAGAATTGTAAACTTCCAACGGTGAAACATTGTAAACATCTTCTCTAAAAAAAGAGAGAAGGATGAATGTAACACACCCCCCCCCCCACATTGTAAGTTTCGTGTACATTTTGTAATTACTTGTTTGATTTACTATCGCTTCTGTTAGCAGTAAGAAGGGCGCTTCCCCTTTCCGAGAGGAGAGATTCACATCTCACATAGTTGTGGCTGAAGTCCAAGTTGTGTAATCTATTGAAAAGCTGATTACATAATTTTCACCCAACAAGACTTACCATTGCTCAAATCACTAATTTCTTATCAGAGGATGTTGAGGGTTTGTTAGATGATGACGGAGAAGTTCTGCTTAGTTCATACATCAAAGATCAAGTTGCTCGCCAGCCACTTTGCCAACCAGATTGGTATGCCAGGGAGAGTACTTCCATTGAGGACATGTCAAAGTCAATTATCAAAACCACCAGGAAATTTTTGCAGAGTAAGAGAAGGCACAAGATAGTTCCAATCATGGAGCCACCAATAGTGTTGTCTTCATTACCTTCTACCTCAAGGTCAAGGCCTCGAGTTAAGGTTATCTTGAAGCCTCCTGAAGGTATTAGACTCAATGAAAACACAAAGGGAAGAAGTACTGGCAAGTGGAAACAGAAATAGGCATAAAGGGCACCTCAAGTTCCAGTAGAGACAGTTATACAAGCTGAACCACATCTTTCACCTCCTAGTTCGCCATTTTCACCACAGTCACCTCCTATTGATATAGACTTAGAGCCAGAACCACCAGTTCGAGGAGCATCAGAGACAGTTGATCCACCATAGGTTGATACAACAATAGCAATCTCTCCTCAAGCTGATAATATTGCTCATTCATGTTGGCTCGAGAAATCTTTGGGAAGACAAAGGCGAGAACCTTCATATCACCTTGATTTGTCTGAGTTTGGCAACCCTTATCAGGGGAGGTCAAACATGAAAATCAAGAAGCAGGTGCACATTGAGAAGACTCTGGAAGAAGAGATCATCATAGAAGTTGCTACACCACTAGAGGGTAAGAGCTTGGATGAAGTTAGGGTTGGTGATTTCACCTTCGTCAAAACAAATCTTGGAAAGAGCACTAGAGAAACGAATGTGAGCCTCCTCAAGATTGTCACAAATAATCTTGAAGAGCATGTCATGAAGGACGAAGAAGATAAAGTGCTTCTTAAGGCTGAAATCAGGCAACTTCGACAGTATATTTCTGATCTCGTTCATAGAAACCCGAGCAGAGCACCGGTTCTTCCACAAAGCACACCTGCAGAACAACATAAGTTGAATCAATTAGTCAATTGTGGCAAACTTTTGGACAACTAGGTTGAAAACTTCATTATTACAGGTCGGCATCTTCTCGCAGAGTTATATCAATTGAGGAGTGATGCACATGGACTTCATCAAGGGATCCAGCAAATCAAGATAACTGTGGCAAAAGGCATGGCAAAAGACTGGATTCTCATATCCCAGTTAGCAGTTGCATATGATGCCATGGTAGTAGAAGAGGAGAAAAGGAAGATCTTCGCTTGGAGGGAACAACACCTCTTCAGGATGGAGACATATGAAAGAATCTCTACTAGGTTGAATACACTCAAAGAGAACGTTACTGGAGCTCTCTAACTCATCAATAGCTTTGTCACTCAGATCCCATGCCATTATCTTCTAGAGGATGGTACATACGTTGAACTTGATGTAGTACAGGTTGAGTTTGAGGGGCTAGTTCGTGATAGTCTCAAGGGGGATCCTATGGCGTCCAAGTTGGATCACATCTCATTGATGACAACTAGTTTCAAAAAGGCAACTAAAGAGGTCAGAGAATGCATGAGGACGATCAGAGATGGTGACAGAGAGTTGAATAGGTAGGTTATCATCGTGGACAACGTCAAAGTACCAGAGGATGAGACAATCGACCAGTTCTTGGACGAGGTGTTAGACCGTGATGACCTGGAGTGATCAGTCAGTTGGAACTTGCAATTATTTTCAAGGATAGAGTCAAGAGCAGCAGTTAACTCGACATTTAGTCTTGAGTTCTAATTGCTGATTTTATGCACGCACATCTCATCCTTGGAGATATCTTCGCAGGAGTTTAGACTTTCAATTAGGAGTAGTTAACCAATGTTAGTTATTAGTTATTTTTATTTCAATAAGGACTTGCATGTTGCACATGTCCAGTTCAGTTTAGTCCTGTTTCGGTTAACTGATGGTAGTTTTCCAGTTAACTGTATAGTTTCCTTTATTTAGGGTTTAGCAATAAAATATTGCATGCTTGCAAGACTGTAGTTGACTCAAGGTGATTTTAGGGTTCCCTACACCTTTTACATCTATAAATAAGAGCACCTTTGCTCATTTGTAATTAACGTTTGCACGCGATAGTAATATATGTTGCACCACCTTGCCTGTAATATTGTTGTTTTGTATCTGTTCACGAGCTTTTACTGTGATTATAAATGGTTGCGCCATCTTGCCTGAGTGCTATTGTTATGGTATTTGTTCATCTTAGTTAAATGGAGCAGCTAGTTTGATTGTTTATTGTATGTGTGTCTCGCCAATGCAATTTGTTGTCCTAGTTTGCTATCTTATGTTATATTTAATAGTTGTTCTTTCAATCTACGCCTCGGATAGGGGCTCCTCCTTGGAAATTTCGTAAGAAGAATTATCGTTTTAAGTGTAGTGCCTAATAGACTTTATTTCAGCCTACGCCTCGGATAGGGGTCCCTCCTCCTTGGAAATCCTATTGTGGAGGTTATCGTAAAAACATTCCTGTTCCCTTTTCCTCATGCTCTATTTTCTTGAGGAGATTGGATAGATTAAAGCATTTAGTTTAGTTGTAGTTAGTGATCTGTGAAACCAAAAAATCCTTAGTTGCAACGTTCTTGGTTTTCTTAACCTTGTGCCTCTTCCAGGTGAGACAAAAAGATAGGGGTTAGATTACTTTACTTTTTCACGCAAATCAGCACAAGAAGGGAGCTTCCCCTCCTAATTTTAAGAGCAGTCATCACGCACTGTGTTGTACCCAAACCAAATTTTTTGCTTCATCAAGGCATTTTGCATTTTAAAGTCTAAATCTTGCTAAAATGTTGTAAAACACAGTTTTGGGCAATGTCAAGCATGGAGTTTTTGTCAATATTTTGTCAGTCAAAGTCAGTTATATTGGTCAAACCTGAAGCAGACACTCAAAATGAAGATCTTCACGATGGAGGAGCATCTCACGACGACATTTGATATTGCAAACGGTCATTTCAATGATCAAAATGGAGTTTTCAGTGACCAAAATATGAAGATTTCAGAGGAAAAAGCACAAAAGCGCAAGTATAGCCCAGGGGTGCCCAGTTTATTCAAGGTCAAGATTCTGTTTAAAATGTTAAAGAATCCAGTTGATCTCTTCAGAATCAATCTGGCTATCCGTCGAGCTATCCAGCAAAGCATTCTGAAACTCACAGCTCCGGTTATCGACAACAGAAGTTGAAATCCTTAAAGTTCCAGATGCGATGAATTTGCTCTTTTCAGGCAAAAGCGCACCTCTAGCATGAGGGCGCCCATCTCAAGGAGGGGGTAAATCTCGATAGTTTCGATGCCAGATGCAGTCAATTTTTTCACAGCTAGTCTGCTTATCCAACGAGATATCAAGCATAGTCATCCAACTCTCAGAGTTCAGGCGGCAGTCATCCAAAGATCAGCTTAAAATGGAGTTTTCACGTTTCTGAGCTTCTCCATTTGTTCCCAGTGCAAGTACAGGCCAGGGGCGCTGGCCTAAAGGACCCTCCAGATAGCAAAATTTGCAAACAGAGTCTTCCTGACATCAGTAGTATTTTAGTCTAGCTCCGCAACGTATCATTCAGCTTGTCGATCCGACGTTTCAGGTGGTCGTGGCGGAGATTCTACCAAGCACGTAATTTTACGGGCAGACCAACGAATGATTTTCAATGTACTTTCACAGTCTAGATGCGCCTAGCCTTTAGGCTTGTCAGATGAGCCCGTTCGCGTTCGAAGTCTTCACGACTATTGAGCGTTATCATTTTATCTTTCCAACGAGCACAGCCGTCAGCCTTCAGCATTTGGCAATCGCTCGTACGTGCGAGGTCTTTGGTGTAATACTGCAAAGTGATAATATCCGGAAAATGGCTAAGTCTGGGAGCGGTAATTTTATTTAAAATACGCACTGGAGTTTTTGAGGTCTTAGAAGCAGTTTTCTTGCCTCGTCACCTCCAGTGACTTCTCTTGTAGGCCCTTCTGGCTATCCGTTAAAACAGATAATGCCTGAATCGGGTCATCCCAGCTCCAGTTATCAACGGTCAAAATAGGGTATTTTGGATGATGTTTGATTTTCGTCAAAATGACACCAGTGCAACCTAGAGCCAGGGGCGCTTTTACTTTTGAGGCCTTTAACACAGCTTTCAGCTGTCGTGCATACAGTCGTTGGATGCAGAATATCTCCAGTCATGCAGTGAGCTTCGTCTCATATCAGCAAGGTTCACCGTTCACCGTTAGCAGCCGTTTGAAGTGTCAAATGGCAGTTTAGGGAAATGGCAAAGTCTGGGACCCGTAAAGCAATTTAATCAGGTGCGCCTAATTTTTCAAGGGGTTAAACGATGGATTTTGCAGTTGTGTCTCCCAGCAGACATTTCTTCCTTGTTCAGTAGGCTTTCCAATGAATATCTCAGAACAGTCTCAGCATCACCCGGTCATCCGAAAATCAGTGTCGAAGTTGGCCAGTCGTGACAGTGTTGTCAGCTATTAAATAGGGAGTTAGTAAAAAATGAAGTATCTTGAGCAATTGGACGCCTATGTGCTCAAAAGATGACTTTTCGGAATCGTTGAAGTCAAACGATGAATCTCAGAGCTTCAACCGGGTTGTCAACTGAAGTTCAAAATATGCTTATTCATAGATGGCGATTTTCTATTTTTAGCGCCATTGCATGATAATAAATATTTTATTATTATTTTCAAATTTGAACTTCCAATCAGTGGCAGTCGAACTGAAGGGTAACCAATAAGAGGACTTCTATTCTGGTTAGGGTTTATGAATTCTTGCAGTCACAATTCAGTGCGAATTTCTTCTTATTTAACATGGCGCAAGCTTCATTGTTGTTCACAAGCTTTCAAGAGAAATTCGATTTTCATTAAGGGCAAATTCATCCTTGAGTGAAATTCGTGATTTTCAATTGCAAGTTCATATCTTCAAAAAGAAATCAAAGTTATCAATTTTCAAAGCAACTTCAGAGAGTTCGAATTTTATCAAAGGAGATTCATATTTAATATTCAAAGGCAAATTCGTAAATTCTCAAAGGCGAATTTTGTCAAAAGGGAATTCATATTTTTAAAGATAAATTCATGGTTTCTCAGAAGGGCGCATTCCAGAGCAATAAAATTTGCAAGTTCTTCAAAGATTCAAAGGCGAATTTCAATCTTCAGAAGAAAACTTCAATTATTCAAAGGCGTATGTTAAAATCCTCAAATTCATATAAATTCGCAAATTCCTCAATTCTCAAAGGCGTTTTTATCAATTCGCAAAATCCTCAGAGTTCAAAAGCGAATTATTAAATTCCAGATAAATTCGTATTTTCTCAAAAACAAATTCAAAAGGAAAATCGAATTTCTTCATAAAGGCGCAAATTTCAAGACAGGAAATTCGTGGTTTTCCAAAACAGGGCGAATTCTTCCAGTTCAGAGGCGAAATCTACATCAATTCCCAGAGGCGATTTTACCTAACATATCTTTTTGCAGATCAAAGTTCACAAATATTCAAAGAAATCTTGGGCGATTTTCACAAAAGAAGACATAATAAAAACGTCTTTTTCATCCTTCAGATCTCAGATTTCTCACAAAATACATTGTGCATGTTCCTGAAATTGGCGAATTTGGCAAGTCTCAGTATCTAGATCATTTTCATATAATTTCCTCGAGTTGAATTTGTGCGCTTGATTTTTCACGAATTTTTAGCTTTAGAACATTCGTTCTCGAATTGCTGATTTTTCTCAAGTGAAAAATCTATGTACGATCGAGTAGAAGTTGAATTTTCCCAAATCTGACGTTCTGGGTTGTCTTAGAATCCTTTTCTGGACAAAACCCATATTTCGGATTTTTCGCTGAAAATAATTCTTCGAAAGGCTATTTTTAACTCTCGCAGGCTATTTTTAGATTTCAGAAATCTTTTCAGAATATAGTCGAGTTCACAGTCAACAGCCTAGTTTTTCAGAATGCAGTTCACTCAGCTCGAATACAGGACCAAAACCATCCTTACTCATGATTTCCGCAGGTTGGTTGAGACAGACCTTCACAAAGTATGGCCAGAAGCAATGCTAGACCCAGTTAAGATTAGAAGTTCGATCATTCAGAATATTGAACAGTCTGGTTTACTAGAGGCCGCTTCCATACCTATCTCCGTTCACTGTGTTGAGTTTGTGATGGCTTGCATTAAGCATTACAATCCTACTACTCGTGAGATAGCGTCAGTTGACGGACGGGTCATTTGCAGTCTCAAGCCTTTGGACATCGAAAGGAGTTTTGGCATTCCTCAACATCCGAACAGCCTAGTTGTTTCTATGGAGCAGTGTGCACAAGCGTTTGATGCTGATGTGGACAAGTGTCAGAAGAAGATGGCAAAAAGATGGTTAAAACAAGCAAAGAACAGATTGCCAAACAATGTGGGTCGTGGTGAGTATAAGGATGAGTACGCGATTCTAATCACACTCTTGAATCGTGTCTCAGGTCAAGCACATGCAAATGTTTTCCAGCCTTGGATGTATTACATTATTGGTCGCATCATTTCTGGGCAGGAGCATTATGATTGGGCATCCTTCATCAGCGACATTCTCCACACACAAATTACCGGTTTCCTAGTTGCCCATGAGTTTCACATGTGTTCATATCTCGTGTACTTGATCGCTTATCAGGGTCAGTTCCGAGGACTTAACACCGTGGGCATTCTCACTGTTCAGAAGGTTTATCAATATTATGATCAGCTTGAGTTCAATGAGCTGAACGCCATTTCAAGCGGTTCA
>VDFB02000015.1:607599994-607682318 GCA_007258455.2 Sequoia sempervirens | reverse complement strand
ATTGGTTGCTCGAGATCATGCACAGTAAACTTCAGTTCCACCTCTCAAGATAGATATTACACACACGAGTTGAACTGGGTGTTACCATTTCCAGTTAACTCGAGGTTGTCATCACATGCATATCTATTCTGAGATTCGCCCTTCACACTTGGAGTTTCTTTTAGG
Source organism: Sequoia sempervirens (assembly GCA_007258455.2). NCBI lineage: Eukaryota > Viridiplantae > Streptophyta > Pinopsida > Cupressales > Cupressaceae > Sequoia > Sequoia sempervirens. The sequence continues at coordinate 607,682,153 of VDFB02000015.1, read as the reverse complement.
GTTTCAGATTAGCTGATATTGATCTTTCCAGTTAGCGCTTTAAGGGCTGATGCATCTTTCGCTGTTATTACATTTTAGATTAGATATTTTATTAAGCGAGGGTAGTTTCGATTATTTGTATGGATTTACAATTAGGGTTTGGCAATAAATCTTGCATGCATTGCAGAACTGTAGATGACTCAAGGTGATTTTAGGGTTCCTACACCTTGATGTATATAAATAAGAGCTTTTGCTCATTTGTAAATAACTTTTGCTTGAGAGAGAAATATATGCTGCGCCTACCTTGCCCTCAATATTACTCTTTTTGGTACTTGTTCATGTGTCTTCACTATTGCAATTGATTGTTATGCCACATAGGGTTTCGAAAGATTGTAATGCTGAATTCTTTCCATAGTTTAGATATATCTGTTTGAACATCTTTATCATTGAAGTCAATTGTTATGCCACATAGGGTTCCAAGAAATTGAGATGATAAATCTGTTTTGTGTTAATTTACCATTGTGATCAATCGTTATGCCACATAGGGTTTCGAGAAGTTACGGTGATAAATCTGTTTTGTGAATCTTTATCATTATAATTAAAGGTTATGCCACATAGGGTTTCGTGAGATTGTGGTGATAAAGGCTGTTTGTGAAGACTTTACTTTTTCAATCAAGTGTTATGCCACATAGGGTTCCATAAAGCTGTCTTGGTAAAGTCTTAAATCTGTTTTGTGCCCAATAAGCTTGTTTAGACTGAGATGATAGTTGCGCCACCTTGCCTTCAAGTAGAGAGTCCAAACACGCTTATCGTCCGATAGTCAAACCTTGCTCCGTTTCCTCTTGCTCTGTTTTCCTGAGGAGATTGGATAGATATAAGTTGTAGTTAGTAGATCTGCAAAACCAGAGAAAACTCAGCTGCAACGTATAGGTTCTTTCAAGAAAGCCTTGTGCCTCTAGCAGCTGAAACAAAAAGACAGGACATAGTTTTAGCTTATTTTCCTTTGCAAGTATATTTGTCAAATCACAACGAGGGAGCTTCCCCTCCATAATTTGAAGAGCACTCATTGCGTAGTGTACATAGGCTGTTCATAACAACTTCTACTCCAGAGGTGTTAGTTGTTACGCCAACACTATGCATAGCTGTCTATACCAACTCGCACTCCAAAGGTGCTAATTGTTACGCCGACAAGAGGCATTCCCAGGATAGTTGATTTTAGAGTTGGTTTTGTTGGCATCTTCTATACCAACAACTTATCACAGATTGATTTGACTCACTTTGGGGACATCATGAAGAGAGATGTTGAGGTTTATGTTTTTTGGTTGAGCAAGCTATCTTTCCTGTTACCCAAGATCGTGCTAGGTATAGGGATTGCAGTTATGGACCTCACTAAGATGCCTTGGCAAGAGATGTTTCATTGTATAGGTTTCAGTCCTTACAAGTATTTTAGTTTGGGTTTTGTTAATGGTTACACTTTGCGGTTTTAAGAGAGTGCAATTTTGGCACAATGGTTGTATCATTATGATCAGAGTGGCTCAGCGTCAACATGGTGGTTCCTTTCTAAGATTGATGTGGGACCTTGGGATCACATATAGTTGTGGTTCACTTTAGTCAGGTGTTTCTAGTGTTGTGCAAGCATTGCTTGAGGACAAGCAATCTTTGGGGAGGGTGGACTGTAGTGTCCCCATTTTCAAAGTCCCTTGTAGTGTAGTTGGCACTGACCTGGTGGATATGTGTCAACATTATCAAAGGAGTTATTTGAAGATTCCAATGAGCTTAGGTGGTCTAGAGGATTCATATGCCACTTTATGGGGTGATTTCAGCTTGTGTGCTCTCCAAAAATCATGGAGAGGGCATCTATTTTTATTAAGTCGCCCGATTGGCTCTATTTATCAGTATTCTTCATCAGGATCACTCTAGTGCAATCAATTTTCGTTTTCGATGCATTCCAACAGTTTCCACATAATGGGTGTATTAATGGCTTTATTTTAATTATTTTACTAAGGTTGTTAAATATTATTTAAAATATTTTAAAAGCACCTTAGTGTTATAGCTCATCGGAATCGAGATGAAATGTTTTAAATCATGGATACATAAAACAAGGACCTTGCATGTCAAATTGTGATTATTTTAATTAAAAGGTCCTTTCTAGAGCTAAAATGGAGTTTTAATTAAAAAGTGAATTTTAAAAATATAAGCTTTAGGAGAGTTCGGCAGAAAAAGTATAAAAAAACATTTGAGGAGCTCATTTGGATTATGAAGATTATTATATTTTTCTCTAATGAAACCCTCGTGGTTCTAGGAGATTGAACTTGGTTCATCTCAGCCTTCTTGACGATGAAAACCCTCTTGGAGAAGAATAGCTGCGGTGGTGAAAGATCCATCTAGGTTATTATAGTGTGACTCATTTAGACTTATAGTTTGTGCAGGAAAGGAATTACTGGTGGAATCATACAGATTTCACATAGAGTTGAATGTTATTGGTAGTCTCATTGCAAGGATTGCACTTGAGCTAATTGGCATAGTTGCAGGATTGTAGCGAAGAGATTTTCCAAAGCAAATATCGAGTTTATTTGCATGATAATTCCACAGATATATGAGCATATTTTGGAGAGTTAAGTCCATAAATTGGGAGTGTTTTGAAGTGGTTTGCCACTTTGTAGGCCATACATTCTAGTACAGTAGGATGTGGAGCATTTCGAGGTCAAACGCCTAGGGTGTTAGATTCCCTTGAGTGTATTTGGAGGCATTTTATATTGGACTATTGAAGATTGATACTTTGGAGTGGAACAACTAGGGTTTGGAGGGTTTGTTGGCACATTTCCAGAGCTTCAGTTTGCTGTTGTAATCAATTTTCAGACATGTGCATGATATCAGCAAATGGGTATGTGTTGTTTGCCCTTTGATGTGATTTACTCATATGGGCATCTTGTAATATTGTTATAAGTGTTGTTCTCCCTACTGGGTATTGGTACATCTTGTCATATGTCGTTATACAAGCTTTGTATCAGACCCGAAAACTAAATACAGCTTATGGGTATGTCAAAAACATGATCATTAAGTGTTTGGCTCAACTGGGTATTTGAGATATTATCTAATTTCAATATATTCAGCATTGTACCAACTCTGTAATGCAATATCAGATTGTGGGTATCATTTTTGAGTTGAAATATGAATGCTATGGTATGTAATATCTGCTTTCCTATTTGATTGTTTCACCAAACCAGAAAAAATTCAGGGTGGGACATTACATTATAAAACTTTAGACTCTGCTGCCTCTATTGGATAAAGGAGCTTGTCTTCTTTTTGCTCAATGCCCCCATCTCACCAATATGTTCAAAACACATAAAACCAATTTTCCTTTCATACTATGTTATTTTTATTACCTTCACTTGCATGTACAAATGTGTGCAATATCATTGGGGCTTACTAAAGCATATCTTCAGATTCTTTAAATAGTTGCTCATCTACTTTATGAAGGTGAAAAACCTTATGTTGTCAATCCAACATATACGCACTTAGTGACAGACAAATAGGCATGATTTATGCAATAGGTATGGCTTATTTCAAGGTTGATTTCATTCTCTATAGTTATCTTTAATACAGCACCTCAAAGAATACTGGCCTTGGCCTAGCAAAGCGTAAAGCCAAAGAAGGCATTACCCCCACCTTAGCAAATTAGTCCATTGTTGTCCCTGCTTGACATTAAGTTATAAATTTTTTACCCTGAGTTTAATGCCCCTGGTGATTGGAAAAGGACTCACTTTAAGAATTTGGAAGTCGATAACTTTGAGCACCAACAAGACATTTGTACATACCCATTGGTATTGTTAAGAAAACATCTATTGTGTGTCTTCCTCTCAAAAAGAAACATACATTTCAAATATGCCAGCAATGCTCCATTATAATCACTTCATCATTGAGGTATCTTAAAAGTAAATGGGAGGAAGCTACAATCTCTAATATAGGAGAATGTAGGGAGCTAAATTTACCAATCCACCCACTCTACAATCACTATTCTGGCCTGCTCTGAAATTGAGATATGGAAATGATCATCCAATGACCTAACAAAATAATTCAAGAAAGCACCACTCACTCTATGATAGTGCCTCAAATACTCACTATATTCCAACAATGAGTTGTGTTTAGACCCGAGTAATATTGCATACATCCATTCCGAGCCAATCTTTTTCGACTTTATCAAATTGCACAATTACAATCAATGCACCCGTTAAGGTTAGAAGATAAACCAAAACGTGCAAAAGCAACTCTAACTAGAATGTACACCAGGATCCCGATGTGGGCAAGGTGTGAGCATTTGTCATGTCCCCATTTTTGGCGAGCATCAGAGTCGTAAGAGTTAGCCTATTATGCGACCCTCGTAGGCTGATGGATGGTATAGAGGGTCTAGTTGGAGTTGGCTCAGCTTCAGATTGGCAGTTCTTGATCAGTTGGCTTTCGTTCGGGCTCATTCGGACGCTTTTTGCAGAAGTTGCTATTTTTAGCAGTTCTTGGCAGTCAGCGTGGGACCCCTGCTATTTTTAGCAGTAGGGATTTGGCAGCGTTCAGAATCACTTCCTCAGTCGGCAGCTTCAGACGGATTGGGCATCGGATAAATAATGAGAGAGATATTAATATTTAATTAAATTAATTAAATATTAATTACTGGAGCATTATAATATAAAGTTATAATATTTCATTATAACTTAAGTGATTTTTGCTAAAGGTGGTCGCCCATCATTGAAGGGGCCACTTTTAATTATATTTTATAATTAAAAGTGCTTTCGAAAACTATTGAAAAATTAAAAAGAAAAGTTCGAATTTATTTAAATAAAACCTAATTGAGAAAATTCGAACTCTTGAGGAGATATAAGGGCTTCATTGGAATTTGAGCTCATTATGTTATGAAATTGATTTTTGATCAAGTCTTCTTCTGGAGAACGAACCCGAGGGTTTCAGTTGTCTACAGGCATTGGAGAACGAGCCATCTTCAGTGTTGCAGTTCAAAGGCTGTGAAATATCAGCTGATCTATTGCATTCAGAGGGATATCTTCATTCAGAAGTTATCGCAGAACGTTCACAGAGTTTTCTTTCAGCTTGCTGCAATAATCAGGTTTTCATCAAAATACTGTTGCCTTTTTGGTTGCATGTTATTGGATCTTATTTGTAATCATTTCAGAAGATTAATAAATAGTCTGGCATCATTATTTTCAAAAGATTTTATCATTTCCGGTATTGCATTACTTTATATAAAATTATTCAGCATCTTCTTTTCAAAACGCAAAAACGAGAAAAAAATTGCAAACCAGACAGTTACAGAAAAACAGGGAGAACAGGGGTTTCTACAGTGGTATCAGAGCTAAATCCTGCCATCCTGAGGGTTTAGCCGTCTTCTGCAGCCGAAACAGTTTGAGTCTTATCAGGTGTTATACACTCAGGCGAAACAGGGTTCGATCTGGCAGCCGAGAAACATGGCTGACAGAACTGACAGGTATTACAGGGCTGATAGAACAGTTGATCTTAGAACAGAGACTCCTTACAATAACAGAGGTCAGAACCGTGCGGAGGTCTTGCATGCACTCAGAGAACTTAGTGCAGGGCAACGGCGGTCAAATGGTGTATTACAGCAGGTGGCAGTTGCACTTCAGAGACTGGATACTCCGAGGAGATCGTCACCACCTCGTGACGATGACAGAAGTGTTACAGGTTCGCGGAGAGCTCCTAGGTTAGTGTCACGGACAGCGGATAGGCCTACGAGGCCCACCTTCACGAGACAGGGGCCCGTTGAGGATCTACCAGGTGAACGGTATGAGGGGTTGTTCGCCGGCACACTTAGGGCAGCGAACAACGAGTGGCAGTTAGAATCACCTGAGATTAGTGGGAGGATTACCATTGGCAGGACACCGCAGAGCACAGAAGGAGTAGTGATTAGCATGTTCCAGGAGTATAGCATCTTACCTCAGAAGATTAAAGAAAAACTTCCTTTCATGAGTTACGTGGATGTGCACCCGAGTCTTGGCCATAAGACGGAGTTTGAAAAACAGAGATATCTCACTACAGCTCGTGAGTTGTTTACACCTGGGAAGGATAGAGAATCTACATCTGATGATTATACAATTCTTCATGAGAGTGATTTGATATCTTCAGTCTCTTATGAAGTAGGCAGAAATTTGTGTGATGAATTTGATCGAAGTGCTTATTTGATCCATAAGCACACTAGCACAGCTTCGGGTAATGGCTTACCTACATCGTCTTTGCAGGAGGTGACTCAAGAAATTTCTGCCCTGAAGGTTACTTCTGATTTTTATAACAGCGATGGTGAAACTTTGCGTGAGCATGATATAACAGCTGTTTCAGAGGTGCAAACTAACCCTATTGAGTCGTCACGTGAAGAGACTCCAGAGTTGGGTACTACAGATGCAGTTGGTATTGAGGATTTATGTTATGACGAATCTGATTTTTCGAATCAGACCATTGAAAACCAGCTAAAAGATTCATATGTTGATATGGAATCCCAGGATCATGCGTTGGATGAGCATGCAGTCACTGTTGGAGTAGAAGCGTGTGAGGATATTGTCAGACCAGCAACTTCTACCGTACCAGTTGAGCCATCCTTCGAGGTACAGAGCAGCAGTACCTTAGATGTTGAGGTGTGCATGGTTGAGAGCACACACGATGCTGCAGATCATGAGGAGAGTGATGACGGATCAGCGTCATATCATAGTGCATATGGTGAACCGGAAATCTTGTATGGGGGTCGTGAGTTTCAGAATCCTCATCATTTGGTTGGGCAACTACATGTGGATGACACTATGATTACTACCGCCCTTGAGCATTTTGACGTTGCTCGTCAGATGTTGACTACCTACAGTTGGAGTCCTTCTTCGACAGATGAGCACAGTGATAGTGGTTTTTCCCTCGCAGTGATACATGCACTCCGAGAAGCAATTGGAACGATGAAACAAAACTACTTAAGATTACTTTCGGATAGGGATTTCCTTCTCGAGTGGGATTGCATTTGTTATGATGCATGGCAGGGAAAGGAGGAGCGGATCGATGAGCTCACTCATGAGCTCGAGGTGACTATGGTTTCATTGCATAGCACCCAGTTGGCTCTTCGAGAGTCACAGTTACACATTGAGAGGCTTACCGTGGCATTGAGTTTGGCACAATCTTCACCACCTTCGGATATAGTTCAGACTTGCATGGCAGTGGATGGTGAGGAGTATACACCCATGGTTCATAGCCAAGAGGGAGATGTTGAGGATGTGGTTACATCCAGCACGGACACAGGAGCGGTTGTTACAGATAGTATGAGTGCCCTAGATGAGAGTTGCAGTGAGCCACACATTGCACCCGGTTCTCATGAGACTAGTCCCGTGATAGGTGATGCAGGGCAGATCATTGATAGTTCCTGTGACATGGTTGTTGATACACTGGAGAGTTGTGTGACAACCCTTGATACTTGTCCATCTTCTCAGCAGATTTTCAGAGTTTCATCCAGTTGGGAGATTGGTACTTGTGATGATTTGTTTTCATCTCCTGGAAGCAAATCAATCTTTTCATTTGATACAGTTGACTATGGTCGGCAGCCGGTTGAGCTTAGTCAGGAGTACAACTCAGTTTATTATTCCAGCGATTCAGAGATGGATGATTCCGATCAGGATGGAGTGATGGTGCAGTTTGTGAATAATCCATTGTTTGAATGTGATGGTGGGTTGATCTATGATAACCCACTCTTCGAGTTGGACGTCGATAGTACTCTTGACATTAGTTCTGAGTTGGGTGATGATCGTAGTGTTTGGGATTGTTCCAGTGCATCGCAATTCCAAACCAGACTCACAGAGGAGTTTAATGCGGTGTACACGGTGCGTGATGCTTATAGTTTTTCTTTTGACCCACCTGTACATGGTTCATATTCGATGCACCATACTTGTGCACAGGGTGATTCTCTCGGTACAGTTGAGGGGAGTAATTCATTATTATGTGCAGAGTTACCATCTTCACAAGATGGGATTAGCGGATGCAGATACTTGACCCAGCAGTTGGTGGGGTATTGCTTGCAGGGGCCGCAGTCAGTCATCTATCATGCCGATGTGTATTTGACAGGGCTTAATACATCTATGTCGCAGACTTTTCATATGAGTACATGGTTTCAGGGCGACTATGGTGTTAGTTGGCATGATGGCTTAGACAGTTATCACATCCATGAGGGTTTGGCAGAGGACAGGGAGAGACTCCGGACAGTAGATGCTTCTAGGAGATTTTATCTCTGCATGACGGATGGATGTGGATTCAGATTGTATTGGGATCTCGGTGGCGACAGCTTTGGCATCGAGTATGGGATGGGTCCCAATGGGTCACTTCACTATTCTCAGCATGGTGAAGTTGGAGGCCATAGAGCGCAGTGGCAGCCTGAGGAGGACCATCACGACAGATTTTCACTCTGGGTTTGGGATCCAGGCATTGCTTGTACGGTTGAGTTTTGATGATGCTACAGGAGACAGTTTGAGATGTGTGGGACATTACACAGTTTTTCTATTGGGCCTTCCGAGGATCGGAGTTTTCCTTGCAGTAGAGATTGCTTGGGGTCAAGCAATTTTAGGGAGGGCGGACTGTCATGTCCCCATTTTTTTGGCGAGCATCAGAGTCGTAAGAGTTAGCCTATTATGCGACCCTCGTAGGCTGATGGATGGTATAGAGGGTCTAGTTGGAGTTGGCTCAGCTTCAGATTGGCAGTTCTTGATCAGTTGGCTTTCGTTCGGGCTCATTCGGACGCTTTTTGCAGAAGTTGCTATTTTTAGCAGTTCTTGGCAGTCAGCGTGGGACCCCTGCTATTTTTAGCAGTAGGGATTTGGCAGCGTTCAGAATCACTTCCTCAGTCGACAGCTTCAGACGGATTGGGCATCGGATAAATAATGAGAGAGATATTAATATTTAATTAAATTAATTAAATATTAATTACTGGAGCATTATAATATAAAGTTATAATATTTCATTATAACTTAAGTGATTTTTGCTAAAGGGGTCGCCCATCATTGAAGGGGCCACTTTTAATTATATTTTATAATTAAAAGTGCTTTCGAAAACTATTGAAAAATTAAAAAGAAAAGTTCGAATTTATTTAAATAAAACCTAATTGAGAAAATTCGAACTCTTGAGGAGATATAAGGGTTTCATTGGGATTTGAGCTCATTATGTTATGAAATTGATTTTTGATCAAGTCTTCTTCTGGAGAACGAAGCCAAGGGTTTCAGTTGTCTACAGGCATTGGAGAACGAGCCATCTTCAGTGTTGCAGTTCAGAGGCTGTGAAATATCAGCTGATCTATTGCATTCAGAGGGATATCTTCATTCAGAAGTTATCGCAGAACGTTCACAGAGTTTTCTTTCAGCTTGCTGCAATAATCAGGTTTTCATCAAAATACTGTTGCCTTTTTGGTTGCATGTTATTGGATCTTATTTGTAATCATTTCAGAAGATTAATAAATAGTCTGGCATCATTATTTTCAAAAGATTTTATCATTTCCGGTATTGCATTACTTTATATAAAATTATTCAGCATCTTCTTTTCAAAACGCAAAAACGAGAAAAAAATTGCAAACCCGGTGATTCTGAAAAGCGGGGAAGCAGGGGTTTCTACGTAGTTAATTACCGTTGCACCAAAAGCGGTTGGTAGTGAGCGGCACCCTCTTAAGCGTTAAGGGGCATCGGGATAGGTACTCCGAAGACCGGACCGTGGGTGGGCAAACGCTTCGGACGGACCCTCGTCACCTTCGATAGGGGCCGCGCCGGGACATCATAGCCCACCGCTCAGCGGTCGACCTCGAGACCTCGGCTCTGATACCAAGTTAGTTACCGTTGCACCAAAAGCCGGTGGTAGGTGGCGGCACCCCTCTTAAGCGTTAAGGGGGCATCCCCAGGATAGGTACTCCCGCCGAAGACCCCGGACACGTGGCTGGGCAAACCGCTCGGACAGACCTACGTCACCTTCCGATAGGGGCCCGCATCGGGACATCACAGCATTGGTCAGAGGATCTAAAACAAATTGCTTATGCAGGAACTCTAACCAAGAATGGCGCCAATGATGGCGAGCATATGGTCAGAGGATCTTCTACTCTAATTGCTGAAAAGGAACTCGACACCAAGTATGTGCTACCCAATCCAGAATGGAGTGAGGTGCAACCATATGGCGGAGTAATTACAAATAACAATGCTTGAAAAGAAATGCTGAAAGTTGAAAATACTCAACACCTAGAATGTGCTTGCTAACCCAGAATGGGAAAGTAGCTACCGTAGGGTGGAGATTTAATTATTACAACAATTACTGAAGGAAGAATGATTATTACAAATAACGATGAAGCAATATTAAGAACAACTGGTCAGTACTACTACCAGCTTACAAAGATACTATTGCCTGCAATACCAAGACATAAGATGCTCTTCCAAATAATACATTCAACAAGAAAGCTTCTGCAGAGTATACAAGAAAACCTCAACACCAACCCAATAAGGAAGATGCAGATTTCTCAAACTGACATAATAGATCTGCACTTTTTATCTTATAACCAGCAGCTTACAATCTTAGAGAATTGTTCATAACTTCCTCAATTTATGTCCAATCGATGTGAAATAAGATGCAATGCACTCTAATGATAAAGGCGACCAAGACCAAACACTAACACAAACTCAAATGCCACAAATACAATTTGCACGGAATTCAAGACAGCCTTAAGAGGTACGGCCCAGCTGAAAAGTTCGACCTTTCTTTAAAAATTCAATACTTAACTAAAAAATCTGAAACTTGAACTAATGATGCGCCCTTCCTAGACAATGAGATATGAGCAACACCCAGAACACTTTTTTTTGTATTTTTTGACTTACGATTGAAAACACGAATCTGCTGTATTAAATAATGCAAAATGCTGAAAACCACTAACATGCCAAATCAAATCTAACAATGCAATAAGCTGAACACAATGCACAAAATAAATGCAACTCACAAATAGACTGAATCACCACTAGTTGTCTTGCAAACAAGAAGCAATGCCCGAGCTAGGAGGCCTTCATTCCTCGAAGCAAACCCAGAGCCAAACCAGCAACATAACAGTACTGTAGACCAAAGATGTGAAATGATGCTCAAAGTCTTCCTTTTATAACTTCCTGTTGACTTCACGAAACCCTAAAATCCACTTCAATGTCAAACCCTAATCCTTTCTTCAAGATGGCGTCCTTTTCCTTTCAAGCTTAATATTGATATTTTAATTAAATTCAATACCTTGATAAATGCGCCCACATTAAGCTTGCTTTGACTTTGGAAATTAATAAAATAATCTTAATGAAGGCGCCACCCTCAAAAGACCACTTTTCAAAACAACATTAAGTCAATAGACTAGGCCAAGGGTCAACGTTAAAATATAATATTAAAACGTGACTTTTTAATTAAACGACTCAACTTATCTCTCCAAATGTGCCCTGAAGCCATTAATGAACAAGTCAACTGACCAAACTGAAGCAGGAAGTCAACCAAGCTGAACCCAACTGAAAAGCTGCCAAAAATAGAATTTACTAAAAATAGTAAATTCCAGAAAATGCTCTGAATGCCGAAATGAGCATACCACTGCGAAGCTCTCTGAAAACCCAGAAAAACTCCGCCATTGAATCCACCAACTCCGAGCAAAGACATCCTCAAAAATAGGAAACCCTAATTTTACCTTCCGACTAGCCTTCGGGTTTCCAGAAAAAGGCCAACGATCACTGGAAAGATCAGGTTTGAGAAGGGGACATTACAATCCACCTTAGTCAAAATAGCAAAGGATCTAGTTTTCACCAAACATATACCAAATACGACATCATAAGAAATTCCTTGGTTTGTTCACACTTGCACAACTATCTATAAATGTACTCATTAATCAAAGTGCCCTCAATAAAGTAGATTTTAGCTTTGCATATGAAATTTATGATGTAAAACATCCAAGGCTAGAATGTTCTTACTTCTTTTTGTCCTATTGCTCAGCTGAGCAAAGTTATCATCAAAGAGAATTCTTATTTGAATTCATTTCTTCTCTAACTTTTGGCAAACAAGTGGGCCTCTTTGTCTCTTTCAACCAATGTTTTCCTACTTGTTTTTGGCATTCAAGGAAGATTTTGTTCCATGCATCTTTATCGATATTTATTTCTTAGGTCTCTCTTAAAATAATAAAGCTAAATATTCCTATGGAATCTGCATCAAATTTACCGATGATATCATTACTTACTATGCTGATTTCCCTCTTCACAAGGTCAAAGTGTTTGACACAAGTGCTTACCAACTCATGGCTTTGAGCTTAAATGGAAAATGAACTTTTAGAAAACCCAAGATAATTGGTTTAGCCATGAAACCCATTAATTATTCGTATTTAAACATTGCAAAAACAATAAAATAGAAATAGAAATCAACAAGAAGAATGCACAGAACACATAAGTTATGTGCAAAAAATCTTTAGGTCAAAAACCCCTAAAAGCATCATTTTCTTCATTGAGAAAGCTTATATTGTCTGACTAACAAACTCTAGTGCTTGGCTTTCTCCTCTATTCCTTACAAATGCAGGCCTCAACTTCCTCTTGCATATTTTTGTCAAATAGAATAGCATAAATTTAATGATATATTTTTTCCACATTCAGGATTTCTTTAAATATAGGTTGGATGCAACCCCCTGTTATTATTCAGTGGTTATACCTTTTCATTAAGATAGATATATATAAGAACTAATACAGTAATTTTTTATATTCAATTACTAATTAATTAACCAACTCAAATTAATGTATGGTTTATAATGCCATAATGTGTATGCTAAAACTTAAATCAAGTAGAGCCTTATTAATATTGTCGAGACCAGTTTAAATAAGTGTGGCTCCCAATAAACATTATTCTCTAATAGGAACCTAATGACATGCAAGTTTGCAACACATTTGCAAACAATACATTGTGTGTGTCATTTGCACTGCCTTTCAAAACTTGAGCCAAGAATTTCCTCAAATATTGTGTATGAGTCTAGCATCTCCTCAAATACTATGTATGATGCATGTTCAACACAATCCATATAAACAGTTCTCACAAATACTTTTCATTATTGTTCATAAGCATGCTATTTCATTGTGTATTTATAGGGCAAAGTAGAACTAAACATTTTTCAATGAACTATTGCAATTTACTCCTTAACTATGAATTACCCATATAACAATGGACAATGCACATTCTAGACATACATGACAAAACTAGATAGTTGAAAAATCCATAACATGCCAATCCCACAAATCTAAGTTTATAAAGCTGCATGATGTTGCATAAACCATCTCATAACATAATATCTCTTAGCTATTTCTATGTGTTCCTCGTCACTTTTCTTCAATTTAATGCATGCATAACTTAGCTTTGTTTGTTACAATGTTATCTATTACATAGATTTGAGTAACTATCTTTTTTTATTCATCTCCCATTTGATAGCCAGCAAGTGCTCCATCAATCACTTCCATTAGTATATTTTGTAATATAATATAGCTAGCACTAAATGTTTCAAGTATATATGCATATAAATCATCTCAATGAAAAATAAAGAAATTGAAAACAGAATCAATCATTCCCTAATATTTCATCTTAAAACATACACCAAGTATAGCTTCTACCTGATAGGCAAGATGGGAACCCTGGAATTCTTTTTCAAAGCATTGCTCTTGCAAGATTGTTCGAATCTTCATATGCCCCCACTTTTTCATCTTAGGACCTTGATGATACCCTGGAACAGATGCTACCAAACGGACCTGAAACAATAGCCAAAAGATTCAAATAATTTACCCAAACATATCAAAGCACACAATCACTTTAAAATCTATATGTAAGCCTATTAGATGTAGCTTCAACAAATTTTACCTTCAAAATGGTAGGAATTCAATCAATACCATTCTCAAGTCATCCCAAACTATAGGAACTAGTGATAACAGAGAACACATCACAACAATAATGCAATTAAAAAATTAAAATTGATAAGATTTCTCAAAAGATTATTGAACTGGCACTTGAAGATATGCTTAATGAAACACAACCATCAATTAGGTAATAGATGCCCACAAACATAATATAAAGCATGCCCCTTGATCTAAAACATTTATATAAATCCCCCAAATTTAAAGTTTACGGGGCAATGTTTTAGTTTAAATTTTAGCAATGTCAACTTGTCCCCATCATTAGCCTGTTCTATTGTGGGAAACCATCATCATCAGAGTTTTTAGACAGCTTTATATACTTTGCACTTTAGGTACTTGATTTTTTCTACTACTTTCATTCATCTATCATCTCATCATCAAATTCAAAAATATTTGAACAGTCTTTCAAAAGTTTGTTGCTTTGGAAACATTGGAACAAATGGTCACAACGTGCATATTCACTGTTGGTGTACATTTTTATCATTTTAATTAGTTTATTATGATTTTTTCTACACCTAGTTTAACTTGCTTAGGCTAATCAGAATATGAGTCATAGGGTGAGAGGTTTTGCACTCTTCCAAGAGAGTCACCCTTTCCTCTTTTGGAGATTCAGGAGTTACACTTCCTATTGGATGAGGTGTCCACTTCTTTCAATTTGCATTTCTTCTAAATGTACTCAGCTCTTTGTATTTGGCAACTTGATTAATAGAATGGCCTTATTCTACCTATTTTATTTTCGATTCTTTTGTATACCAATAATGTTCTAGTTATTTTCTAGGTATTAGGTATTGGTTTTCTTAGCTTATCAAAGCCATAATGTCCTAGTTTAGTCCATATTCTATTTCGAGATACTAGGGTTATGAGTGATTTTTAGTAGAACTGATTATTGCTGATGTAATGACCCGTGCTCCGGATCAATAGATTTACGATTTATTCCTTATTGGATTGACACAAATTGTCATCCAATATTGTCACGTTTAACCAAGTTTCCAGATTATTAAAGAAATAAACTCTAATAATGAAGTCAGATTAAATAGATAATAGAAATGTGATGAGTAAATATACTAGCTATGTCTGATTTATTAATTAAAATCATGCTTTTGAATTTGTGTAATGTCCCCATTTTTAGCACTACACTTTCTAGTGATTCATAGCCTATCCCCGGTGTGCTGTCAGCTAGTCGGAGGTAGAATTAGGGTTTCAGGCTGCTTGGTCATTTCTTTTGAAGATTCAAGGGTTTGCATGTTGAAGTTTGGTTGTTTGGATTCTGGATTCCTTCTGGGTTTTCAGAGAGCTTCGCAGTGGTATGACATGCAACTACGTCGGGCAACCTTTCCGGACTTACTATTTTTAGTAAGTTATGACGGCTACATCTTGGAGTTTGGGATTTTGGATCACAGATTCTTTATGGGTTTTCAGAGAGCTTTGCAATGGTTCGGTTTGCACATTGATCCGAGCAACTTGATGAATTTACTATTTTCAGTAAATTCTATTTGTGGCAGTGGTCCTGATTGGCCTCAATACAGTTGGCTTTCCTCTTCAAGCAGTTCAGTGGAAATGTTGATTTTTGGCTTCATGATGCAATTTTTGGGTGAGAAGAGTTATTTTAAATTAATAATGTTATATTTTCACTTTTTCCCCTTAGCCTAGTATCACAACTTCAAGTTGTTTTTAAAAAAGGGGGAACTTCAGGGTTGGACACCTCATGAGGAGTTATTTTTGATATTTCTAAAGTGAATCTCACCTTGGGAAATGGACGCCAATTTGGAGAGGAGCATTTTTTTATTAAAATAATTACTTCATTCTTGGAAAAGGGCAACTTGGAGAAGTAATGAAATTGCATTTGAATTTGGATTCGATTTGTAGGGGGAAATTGAAGTCAACTTGGAATTTGAATTTGGGCACACTTTCTAGAGGCTTCTAGAAGATCATCACAAATCTATAAAAGGGAGTCACTTGTTCTTCATTTCTCCTCCATGAACAAATTATATCGATATGTTGCCGAAATGGTGAGTGAATGCTTCGAGGGATGCATACCTCCTAGCTTGGGCTTGACTTCTTGCTTGAAAGATAGCAACTAGTTGAGATATTGTTGTTCTTATTCTCTAAGAGCAGATTGGAGCACATTGTAGTTGAGTTTCTTGCATTTCAGTCAGTTTTTGGAGTTGCTGGTCCATTGTAGCTAATTGAGGTTTTTATTCATAAGTCATTGAGTAAATTTTATATGGTTCTAGGTAGTTTACTAATCCATTTCTCAACTAGGGGCGACCCCTCTTGCAGGTTTGCAGATTTTATTTTGGAGTCCTTAATTTTATCTTGTAAAAATCGCCCCTCTTGAGGCCGTACCATTCTGTTTTGCCTGGCAAATGTTTAGAAAATAAAATTACAAATTTTTAGAGTCATTTCTTGATTAGAATCTGGTCGCCATCTTCATAGTGTTCATTTGCATCAGATTTCATGTCATTTGGACAAGTCTAGAGAGAGTTATGAGCATTTTAATGAGTTACAATGTTGCTGGTTATGCATTTTCAATCATTATCCAGTCATATCAGATTGTAAGATTTTGTCTTTGGGGTTCAGTTTGAGTATTGGAGTCATGTTGTGCATTTGGGAGACATATAATATTGCAGCATTGATAGACTTCTAATTCAGTGTTCTTGGCACGCAACTCTTCTCATTGTAAGGCTGTTACAGTACTACTGTTCAGCCATTTCTATTTCTTGCTAAGTTACATTGTATTCCCACGGTTGTGGAAGAGACTAGCCCTCACTCAGTCTTCTTTGTAATGCATTAGATCCTCATCATCATATGATAGCGCCTAGCTCACCTCGAGCTTGGAGTGCACATGCTTGATGAATGAGTTACTTTCAGCACTGCATTGTCATCAATAGAATCTCCACCATATGATAGCACCATCCCCATCTTGGGTTTGGAGTGCACATGCTTGGTGTCGAGTTTACTTTCCAGCATTGCATTTCTTTTCATAGTACCTCCGCCATATGGTAGCACCATTCCCACTTTGGGTTGGAGAGCACACTCTTGGCGTTGAGCTTCTTTCAGCAATGTAATACTTTCAAGTTGCTACTAACAACCCTCTTGCCATATGACAGCATCATTCTCATCTTGAGATTGAGTGCCATTCTTGGCAAAGAGTTACTTTCCGATTGCTGGTTTTGGTCTAAGCTAACCTTAACGGGTGCTTATTGTGCTGGTGTGTTCATTCAAAAATGAAAAAAATTGGCAGGCACATTACAATTTGTAAGAGGCTTAGACCTCTTTAGATTTAGATTGTTGTTTCTGAATATAAACTTATATACATGCAATTTAGACATGGGTGCTATTTTTGAATTTTGCTTATTACTCATACATTCTTATTAGAGGATCTTAGGCTCCTGTGAGCTCTTCAATCTGCTAAGTTAATATATATATCTGTCTGAAAATTCTATTCCATTTCATACTTTTCTTCACTCTTCCTATTATCTTTTATACCTCTATGATTAAAAGAAAGGATGTATCTCTTGGAATTGAGATAATCATCTGAATAGTCATGTCTCTTAGTTGATATTAATTATGACTAATTGAAATACTAATTGCTGCTCTTATTTATAACCACTGCTTTCATTAGGAATCGCATTATAGTTGCCTTCTTATCTTTCATATTGATTCTTTAATAGCAATTGAATGCATTGACTAATTGTTATTCCTTGATCATCGATGGTCTTAACCTTTACCTCTGCTTCTTAATTTGTCATCGTTGTATTAACCTTACTGCTACTTATATTTTCTTATACATCCACTGTTCTTAACTAGATTATTCTTCCTTATCGTTCTCGTGACTTCATTGTCCGATTTAAGATTACCTCGAATCATTCATTGAGATTTTGATCAATTAGAAGCCATGATTTTCAGTTGAGTAGAGGCCAGGAAAGACATCAGCCTTCCTAAGAAAATATACAATAGCTTGATTCTCATATTAGATCCATACGTATGCAAAGTTCTCACATATTGCAGCTAGTAATAAAGGAGCGGATTTAATTATTTCCACAGCTCCAACAAATAAATATCAATTTCTTCCTAAATGCGATATAAGTTAAATATTTGTTGTTTTAGTCTCCACGTAGATTGCAATATCGACCACTTTTTTAATTCATCTGTTTCTTTCATCGAGATTCCTGCGCCTTGTCTCTTCCCAACAACTTACGTGTCATGCTAGAGATTACCTTATAAACTTGGCGCATATCTTTTCTTTGACTTAGCTACCTATTAAAATCATGACCTTAATAAAATCATCGATCTTGATAGGATATACCCACTCGCCAACATTTTCCCATCGATCACTTGGCCAAACATATGTTTATCTTTACTCCATATAATCATCACCTACTGCTTCCATGAACTTGCGTTGGATTTCATACTGTTAAAGAGTCATACTAGTATTCAAGCCAAGCCACATATGAAGATATATTTCACTCTACTCCATGTCTCTAAGATTCAAAACGTGATCAATTATACACACATCGTAAAGACTTTAGCTCACAATACACTTCAATCCATAGTAGAAATATCTCAACATAAGCATAATGGTGGTTATCGACCTTTTTCCCAACTAGTGGATATTTTGGATCACCAATATACTCTTAAGCTTGGAATACACACACAACCATAAAACTAATTAATTATTGATCAAATGAGATCAATCAATAATAAATGAGCTTCTTAAAGTGCAAGGGAAAATCGAACTCCAACAAAATATGGAATATTACAACTAAATGGTAATGTTTTTTACCTCACCGTTGTGTCATAAAGGTCCAAAATAGTTAGGAGAGGCATTTGTTTCATACAAATTGCAAGTCAAGAAATTAACTGACCTATGTTTGAATGCATGCTTTATGATCTCGTTTTGCTAATTCAGCAAGATTCAACCCTAGAATAAACCATTCATTCACTCAAAGTGAACAGACACTAAATAACGACTTGCAGGCAAAGTAGGCTTAGCAATTTATTATCACAATAACGGTTAAAGAAAAATGGGCAAAGCTGCCCTTATTTATACACAAGCGAGGAGTAGGGAACCCTAAAATCTCCTTGCTTTTACAACAAGACTTGCCAATATGCAAGCTTTATTTCTAAAACTAAAACAAGATAACTATCTAACAACCTGCTAAAAGCAAAAGACAAGGAAAGCTCCAACTATTACAACTTGATATTTCTTATTTCTCAAAGAATAGATAAGCGTGAGACAAGAATAGCAAGAAAACTCGGAAAAAGCGTAGAGTTAACTGCTGTTTTTGAGTTCCATTCTTGGAAAATATCGCTGCCCCAAAAAGGTGTTGATTTTTCTCCAAAAAGAAAATTGTCGGAAAAAGTTAAGGTCTCAGTTTTGTAGACAATCATGTTTTGAAGAGACCTAGTTTGTTAGATTCTAAAAAAGCTGAGAGCTTCTCGAAAAAGCGCCAAAAAAGCAGATTTTTGGAAATATTAAATTTTCCAATCTTCAAGAGGAACAAGAAGCAGATGGACCCAAATCGATGAAAACTAAAAAAGCTGACCCCCTTCCTCTGAAAAGTGATGCCTTGGAAATTTAAAGCACAAAAAAGTGAGCCTCTGTGCAACCTGATCCTGATTCCATGAAGAAAACTGAAAAAGCACCCCTGTTTGAGCCTCTAAATCTTGAAAAGCAAAAAGTAATATCTTTCTTCCTCTAAAGGCCAACCTGCAAAAGATGTCAAATGAATGCAAAAGTCTTCTTAAATAGATGTTGAGGATGAAAAACCTTTATTCTCCAGCTTTAAATCATTGAAGCCTATCCAAAAGCAAGTATGTTGAATGTAGATGCTATTTTGAACAATGCATGATGAAAACTAGAAAATTTACTAAGGCATTGAAACTTTGGCGCTTTCACTTAGAAGACTTAACCATTTTTCTTGAAATTCTCAAATTTTACTTGATAAAATGCATCCTTTTGATCTTCAATTCCAAACGCCAAATAAATCCTATGAACTGGCCGATCTCGTTGCGGAGCTTGATTGAATCTAGAACAAAGTTACGGAGATTGCATCTTCTAGAAACTGATTCTGGACCCTCAAAATCTTGGGCGTCCCTAGCTAGTTGGGGTGCCCAAGCATCCCAAAGCTAAGCCATTTTTTTGAACATTTTCAACTTACATTTGATCTTTTTTTTTTTTTGCACATGTTTTTGCCTCTCTTTGGTCTGCAATATTTGGCGTTCAACAAATCTGATGGGCTCACTCATGAATCCGTTGAAGACCCTGATCAAAACTGAAGGAAAGGTTTTGGAGGTGACTAACCCTAATTTAAACTTTTAGATGGTCAAAACCTGAGCGCCCCTGGCTACCTGGGGCGCCCATCCTTGCCAGAGTTTTTTTTACATGAACTTCAACTTTCAAATTTGACCTTCTCTATTCCTCAAGAACTATTCTCCATTCGATCTGAATTTTGCGGGTGCCTGATGAATTCATTGATCTGGCTAAGAAATCCACCGGATAGCTAGAAGAATTATGAAGAAGATGGCATATTTAGAAACCCTAATATTTGAATCTGACCCTCCAAAACCCTAGGTGCCCTTGGCTAGCTGGGGCGCCCAAGATTCCAAAGATAGAATATTTTTTGATGATTTTCATGATTTTTAGTTTGCTACTCTGATGAAGCTTCTCTGTTCAATCCACAATCTTGGTTGACTGATTCATCTGATGGACCTACTGCTGGATTCGCTACGGAGCCGAAGGAATTATGAGCAAGATAATTTAGAAGCACAAACCCTAACAATAGCATCTGATTGTAATGACCCCTTTTTAGTGGAAGCACTCAAACCTGCATCTTGCACTCAAAGTGTTTCCTAAAGAGACATTAGTAATGTTAGAGACAATAAATTTCAGTGATAATATCTAGTAAGATCAAGAGGATATAAATATTTCATTCTTGCCAAAGGAATATTCTTTCTTTTGCATCACTCACTATGAATGATTCTTATAATATATTTCATAAGTATATGAGGGTAGATATTAAATGTCCTTCAAGATCCCATAGATTGAATTCTATTCTAGCATTTGTCATAATAGTGAGTGAATAGAGTCATTATGACTTATAACGCCCAATAATTGCTGCCAGCATCATTATTGGATAATCATAAATTATATGTTATATACATATATATTATCAGGTACATGATATGTGTGCCCACCACCCATGAGGCACTTATGAGTATCTCCCTCTATATATATATAAATATATCTAAATATATATTCATTAATTGTCAATATATTTATCAACATATATAGAAAACATACTATTCTTGATATAGTTATATTAAATATATATATATATTTATCTATGACAAGCACCAACCATTCCAACATGCATTTATTGTCACTTACTTACCCTTTATTATTTTTTTAACATAAATCGTAATTATCTATTTAATCACAAACAATTGCTCACTTGTATCTTTGATATATTTATCAACTTATAATATGTATCTTAAAGGTAGTTCCCTGATCTGCAGATCCCGACCTTCAGTCAACAATTATATGTAATGGAGACTTCTCAGCCCGTAATGTAGAAGGCCCCTCTTAGTCAGCAATGGTAAGTTTTTACCGAATCTAGTCTCCTCTTATTCCATGCTACTGTGATCCTTCCTCTCTCTTGCAATGACTACTTGACAACTGATATCTCTCTGTCTCTTGTTCCTTGGTCAACAAGGAGATGTTTGTATTTTCTAGCGGTCGATGATTTCTTGTTCTCTTCTATTCCTTCAGCCATGATGGCGCTTCCTTCTACAGCATGTACTCCTTTATTCTTATTCCTAATCGATGCTCCTATATTCCTTGGGTTTACTATGCACACCTCCCCCGTCTATTGGATGTCTTTCCTTCCTTATATAGTCTTGGAGTGGACATGGTGTGAGAGATTGTGTCTCACGATCATGCCTATTCAACCTCCCAATGATGCATGTGCCTTTTGGAGGAGTCGCTACCACCAGGAGTTTACCATAGTTTGTAGAGATAATTAACGGTGTTTTCTTAATCCAGATTGTTGACCCCTCTTTCCCCTTGTCATTACGGCATAAGCTTTGTTAGTAATAGCGTTGCTTGCTTTGACGTGGATTGTTGTCCAACACCGCTATGAAGAGCCCGAATAGCTTCTTGTCAGTTGTTGACTCTCAAGGAGGGATAAATGACTGCTATGTGCCAGGCGTTGGTCAAATTCGCTAAAATGGCGATAATGCCCAACTGTGTATTGGAGCCCCCATATGATGTCGATGGCTCACCAAGAGCTGAACTTTCCTATGGTTTGCGACTGGTAATGAAAGTTACCCTTTCAATACCGATTACTATGGATAGGGTCAACCAATGCATCTTTAGACAATGTCTCGAGCCATCAGCTAATTCACCTGAATATCAATGTGACACAGCAGTGGCATAGGAGAATGTAAAGTTCTATGTATTATATTTCACATTAAAGTATTATATGTCTCTTCTTATCCAATGAAACGATAACCATAATTATTATTATTTTATAGATTAGTCTCATCTATGTATTTTAATATTTATGATGATAATGTTAGTTTTTCTTATTTTATTATTTATAATGTTATATAATATTAGATTGCAATTACTTATATTTAGTTTCTTGTGCCAATATTTTACAATTATAACACTATCTTGATAATTTTAATTATACATTTGTTAATATATATATATTTGTACTCTTATCATTTCTTTATTCGCATTTATATTGTAACATGTATTGTTTTTACGTATTTACACTTCAATGCTTAGTAATTTTAGTGTCTTAATTCGGGGACATGACACTGATAGCTTGAAATGATGGGCGCCCCTGGCTAGTAGGGGCGTCATAACTCTCCAATGTTAGAATTTATTTTCATTTTTCAACTTTTGCTTCGCTCTCTATTCACTGCTTCGCGCCTGGCAACTACATTCACCTTTGACTATGCATTGAATGTCGGAGACTGAAAATATAGCCAAGGCATGAATAGCTAGGCGCCTTGACTAGACTGGGGGCGCCTAGCTTCTCCAGAGTTGACCAAATTTCACCATTTTCAAGATTTTTCAGCTTCCCTCCTTCATTCTTCATTTCACGAACATCTTTCACTGTTTCTCAATCTGTGTAGTGCTCAAGACCTTGAATTTGACACCTGGCAACGGAGCATCCTCCATTAATGCCCCTAGAGCTCCTGTTTAAGCTTCTAAAAAAGCAGAATAGACCCACCAAAGAAAAACTGATCTTTTCACGATTTTGACTGGACCAACCAGATTAGGAAGTATTTTCAACCAATCAAAATCACTTTGAGCCCTAAAAGCAGAAATTCTATTTTTAGAAAATTTTACCAGTATCCATTTGAGAAGAAACCCAAAAAAAGTCTATTTTGAGAAATTTTCCTAAAATGTAGGGCCGAAAAACTGAGATGTGGGTTGTGTAGATAAGGTCGCTCTGAGTAGACCCAGATCATCATATTTTGAAAATTTTGAGTTTTTCACCTACATGTGTGACATACAAATTTCCATTTTCTGACCTTTTTGACAATTTTTGACAAGAATTTTACCATTTTACAAAATGCCTAAGTGTTGCAAAAATTGTAATTTGGGGTACAACAGTGTTAAATATTTTTCCATTAGATAATAAAGACCTGATAGTACAAAAGAAGAGAGCAACTCTTTGAGCTATTATTATTCCAATAAATTTTCCTTGATTTTGCACGCAAGTGGATGATGGAGGTAAAAACATTAGTGGACTTTGAGTTGAGAATTTGAGAGATTATAGGTACAAGTTTCAACGGAAAATCAAAGCACGAGGAACATTCCCTTTCAATGGGACAATTGTTGCTGAAATTTATCTAGATCATTAAAGAGAAAATATATAAGGCTTGCTTTGGGAGGGATTAAGATAAGCCCACAAGACTAGGGCTTGACTTCTGTCAAGGCATGTATTAGTTTGCCTGATACATATTTAACATGCATGGAATGCTACACTATATATGTTTGTTGTACCCAAAATAAATTTTTGCTTCAATAAGGCATTTTGATCAAAATGGTCTAAATCATGTAAAATTGTTGTCAAAAGTTTGTTTTAGGTCAAACAAAACATAGGATTTTTGTGGGTTTATGTCAAGGAAGATACTTGCAAATTTCTGAAAATTTGAAAATTAGGGTTTCGTACCCCTGTTTTTAGGAAAACCCATAAAAATAGGACCTTTCCAAAATTAGTTGAAAATGATTTTGACAGGATAATTTGACTTCACGATCACACTGGTCAAGTCAAAATCACCAAAAAGTTTGTTTTACTCTAGTGGGTCTACTTCATTTTTCAGGGAGAAAAGCTAGGACCTCTGTAGCCACTAATGGCAGATGGCCAGTACCAAGTGTCGAAATCTAAGCCTCAAAAGCTTCAAGGAAGAATCCATGGCGAAAGATGCTCTACGATGGAGGGGATTTTCAAAAGTGAAAAATGTTGAAAATATTCTAAGTCTGAAGAATGCATGCCTTGCTACAAGAAAGATGCTATGAAGTCAATGCCTTAGCCATTTTTCAAGCACCCATACACGCAGCATGGTGAAAGCAATTGCTATAGTGAATGCGTTCGCGTCGTCAACAACAGTGATCAAGTTAGTCGAGCTACAATGGTAAACGCGAAGTGCGAAGAGGTGAACATCTTAAAGGAAATGATGAAGCTGCAATCAAAAGAGCCCCTACTGACCAGGGGCGCCCATGAGTTCAAGAGGTCAAAGGCAATCATCAAGTTTTGCCAAGACAGTCATCTCCTTCATAATTTTGCTAGCTTTCCAACGCATCATCAAGCAGGTTCACCTGATTCATCGATCACTGAAAACGGAGGCGAAGACAGAAGATGTTGAAAGCAAACAGCATTAAAGATAGCAATCAAAACATAAAAAGGTGCCCCTATAGCTCAGGGGCACCCAAGAATGAGACTATCCAGATGTCAATTTTTGAGTAAGCTTATCTCCAAGTGATCTCCCCGGCGTTAGCTCTGCTTTCCAACAAACATATTTGCCAATCTGCAAGACACATCAAACGACGGCAACTATTGATTGTTCGAGCATATAAAACGGAGGGTAAATCAGTGCATATAGAGGCAAAAGCGCCCCTACTGGCCAAGGGCGCCCTTCATTTTAAGTCACCTGTTGAACTTTTCAACAACTGCTTTCTTCAAGCCATTTGCTCTGTATCCTTTCAGCTCCGCGACCAATCCAGTTGCAAGCTCACAGGACCTGTCAAGCATTCACAAACAAAGATCAAGCAAAAAGCACCAAATGCAGAGACAAGATGAAAGACATGAAAAATTGGCTAAGTGTTAAGGAAATTGCACCTTCCTAGAAATAGGCACCCAACTTTTTGAGCAGTCAGATGCAATCTTCAAGCTCCGTGACCTTCCTTCTCCGTTTTGATCAATCTCAGCAATGACACCATCACCAAGTTCAATAGATAAATCAAACATTTGACGGCGAAGATCAAACTGTGGTTGTTCGTGAAAGGTTGCAAACTAAAAATGACAACACAAAAGGTCAAAGGCACCCCTACAGGCCAAGGGCGCCCATACTTTTGGGATCCCTAAATCAACTTTCATGAGCTGTAAGGCCAGTCATTCTTTCCAATACTGAACT
The DNA here is from genome assembly GCA_007258455.2 of Sequoia sempervirens. Lineage (NCBI taxonomy): Eukaryota > Viridiplantae > Streptophyta > Pinopsida > Cupressales > Cupressaceae > Sequoia > Sequoia sempervirens. The sequence continues at coordinate 607,656,555 of VDFB02000015.1, read as the reverse complement.
GGTTATCCATTCCATATTTTAGCATGTTCACTAGAACCATCAGTCATCGGAGATCTCAAATCAAGGCACCGAAGGTAAAAATGGAAAAAATGAAAAGCATCCAAGAAAATGACTAAGTCTAATGCAAAATGCACCCTTTTGGGAAAATGCGCCCAAGAATTGGAGGCATTAGATTCAGGTTTTTAGCTTTACAACTCCAAAGCACACTTCTTCAAAGTTGATCAAACTCTACAATGAATCTATCAATAGCACTTCAGGATCAACTGAACAACCGAAGTCAAGGATCAAATGGAGGCATTTCATCACCAAAAAAAAGGAATGTAAAAATGCGCATGTGCCTCAGATTGTTCACATCGGCCCTCATCAATTGCAAAGTGGACGGTTCTTCAGAATGGAAAGATTCAAAGGCGAAGCAAAGCAGAGAGTGTCTACAAGAATTTTGATCCAAGTTGATCTTCACAAAAGAGGAGGAAAAATTATTCAAAGACGACATGATTGAATATTATCAGGTTTTGGTTCCTTTCCAGCTTGGCGTCAATTCCAGAACAACGTTGGGTGTTGGATGGAGGAATATTCGACCGCCAAAGACTCATTCCAAGACACTCTTATGACAAACCATCATATATGTGCCAATCACATAACATCTATAATAGGAGCCTTGACCAACTATACGTGCAATAATTATTATGGGTTGCGATCAGGAAGATTATTTAGGCAATGATTATATTTAGCAATAATCAATCCTAACTAAAAGTCATGACCATTGAATGGCCATCACAATCTAGAAAGGTATGTCTCTTATAGGTGAGACATAGTCATATAACAAGGTATTAAGAAGTGAAGGGAAGGGATGAACCAGATGGAAATATATATATATATATATATATATATATATATATATATATATATATATATATATATAATTTACATAGCAGATTTCATATGATGCATTAATCCATCCATATCATCATATTACTAGCTTTCACCAATACATGTGAGTATAATAACCATATCCAACAATAGGCTGAAGGTTACTCTTGGAAAGATTAAGGTTTCTCATTGACATTATAAATCCTCGGGCCCATTTGTATATCCTAATTTGTGAGATTTAAGGGCATTTTAACAATCAAATCATAAGGGACATTACAGTTGTCCGAACAGTATCGTGTGCCCAGTCAATCTTCAAGATTTTCATAATGCAATTCTCCCAAGTTGAATACAAGACCATAACGGTCTTACTCCATGACTTCCTAAAAACGGCTGACACTAATCTGCATCGGGCACACCCAAAGGTCGATTTGGACAGATTGGCAGGCATAGACACTCAAAGTCCGCAGGTTCCATATGGTTTCACCTCATATATTTGATAGCCTTCCAAGGCCAGTTTAGAGGGTTGAAAACCGTTGGAGCTCTATGTGTGCAGCGAGTTCATGTGCATCACTCACAGCCAGAGCGTTCACAGTCAACTTAGCGATTTCATCATACAACACTCTTTCATTGAGAAGAATCAAGAAAAGTGTCAGAAGCGCAAAAGCTACGGGAGAAACAGAGGTTATCACTCCAGTTACAGAGCCGCCAAAGTTACCAATCAATTCCTTGCCAATATCAAACGTGAAGATGGTGACTACGTAAGTCTCAGTGACATGCAAACGAAGTTTCAGGACCTCATCCGTAACAGTTTCTGCGGTGACCCAGCTGGTTGCAAGTTAAGTCAAATCGTTGTCATGTCAACAAGGTTGGACGACACAACTGCAAAGAAGATTGGATATCAAGAGCAGATTGTGATTGGTGAGGAGATGCTGCAACGACACGTCATCATCCTGCAAAGCATCAGTTGTCCAGAAGCAGAGACAGTCAACGACTGGTTAGAGGAATTGTTGACTCGAGGTGATGAAGTGTAAAACACCCAGTTAGGACGTCCTACCCCCCAAAATAGCATTTATGACAACAAGAGTTAACTTGATGCCTCTTTCCAAGTTAACTCATTGTCCCACTGATTATGGATGTCTATTTCCACTAATTATGGATGTCTATTTTGGAGGCAGTTTTCTATTTAGAGTTCTCTTTTAGTTTAGATTTAGTTAACTGAATTAGACTTCTAGTTAATTGTTAGGTTACCTACTTTTAGAAATAGGAATAAATCTTGCAGATTGGCAAGAACTCATTGTTAACTCAAGGAGATTTTAGGGTTGCCTACTCCTTTGAGCTTCTATAATTAAGATCCTTTTCTCATTATTTTGTAACTTTTATGACTACACAAAATCATTGTGTTGTGCCATCAAGCTTGCAAGTCAATATCTATTCACTCTTGGATGAGAGTTATTTGGTTTGATCGCAATTGTGTACGATTTTGTACCTTTGCTGTCCCAAATCTGTGTAAAGCGTTGAGTGAGATTGAAGAAATAAATCAGAAGGCATATGCAATTTGATCCAAAGTTTCAAGATCTATCAACGTCTGTTTTTATAATCTTTTGTTTCAATCTACCCCTTGGACAGGCATCAACACCTCCTTGGGAATTTGGAGATTAATAGTTATCGTTTGATGTTGTTTAATGATCTAGATTTCAGCCTACTCTTCGGACAAGTGTTGACACCTCCTCGGGAGTCCTATTATCCAGTTTATCATTCTTTGTTGTTTCTAGTAATTTAAGTCTCGGCCTACACCTTGGACAAGTGTCATCACCTCCTTGGGAATCCTCAGATTCAGCCTACCATACGAGTGTTTGCTTGCATAAGACCTTATTCTAGCGTAGATCTAAAAGTTCAGAGCTTTCGGATGCATTCTGAGAGACGGTCGGCCCAAGTGATCCAACCATCCCATTCCCGCTCCTATGCCCTCTTGCTCTATTTATCTTGAGAAAATAGGATAGATTAAAAGTTATCTTAGTTGCAATTAAGATCCGTAGAAACCAGAGAAAACCTTAGCTGCAACGCATTGTGCTTTATGCACCCTTGTGCCCTGCCACTGAGTAAAAAGATAGGAACATTACTTTACTTTACTTTTTATGTAAACATCAACAAAAAGAGAGAGCTTCCCCTCCTAATTTGAAGAGCAGTTACTACACATTGTGCATAGTTGTCCGTTTCCAATAAGCACTCTAGAGGTGATAATTGAAACGCCAACAATGTCTAAAGCATTCATGCACTGCTATTATTTCATGCCCTTGAAAATGTAGCACATTGAAATGTAAATAAATGAGAAAATAAATAAATAAATATAATATATATATATATATATATTAGCAATTTTAATATAATTATAATTATCAAGATAATATTATAATTATAAATATAAGTAATTACCATTTAAATATTAGAATCCTAAATATGATTAGAACTATAAATACTAACAAGTTTTAATTATTGTAATATATAAATATATTACAATTAAATATAATACAATTTATAATCGATAATTTAAAAGAATCTAATATAAATAATAATATATATAGATATATATTTGGAAGAGTATTTTGAGGAAGCAGCCCTAAACTCGTTCCCTCTCAAGCCTCGTTGGTGGAAACGTTATGTGGATGACACCAATGTGTGTTGGCCTCATGGGCGCGATCAACTTTAACTTTTTCACTCCCACTTAAATAATTTGGTTGATTGCATTCAATTTACCAAGGAACTTGAGTCTAATAATCAACTCCCTTTTCTTGATATCCTCATCATTAGAAAGGAGGATAGCTCCCTTGCTCATTGTGTCTTTAGAAAATCCACCCACACTGACCTCTACCTGCATGCCTCCTCGCATCACCATCCCACCCAAAAATCTAGTGTCCTCCAAACCCTTTCAACCCGAGCCTTTCGTATCTGTGATAAGGATCACATCAATCAAGAGCTATCCCACCTCTACCAAGTTTTCAAGCTTAATCGCTACCGTAACAAGCAAATCATGAAAGCCTTCAACCTTGCCAAAAGTAGAGTGTCTCCCATACCCAAACCTATTAGACCCGAAGCCTCCCGATTTGCCACACTTCCTTATTTTGAAGGCCTCTCCAATAAGATCTCTAAAATCCTTACCAAAAAAGGTATATCTTGCGGTTTCAAGCCCATCTCCACCACTATAAATCTCATCTCTTCTACCAAAGACCCCTTACCTCCTCTTCTCCACCCTGGCATCTACAAAATTGATTGCTCCTATGGCATCCCTTACATCGACAAAACGGATCAATCGATTAGCACTAGACTCAAGGAGCATAGTGCCGACATCAAACATGACCAGGTCGCCAAGTGTGCCCTAGCTGAACACTCCACCACCACTGAGCACCACATTTTCCTTGAGAACACCCAAGTGATGGTCAAAGAAGAAAATTACTTCAAAAGGAAAATCCAAGAAGCCATCACCATTAAAAACCATACCTCCAATCTCAATCGTGACGAAGGATGGCACATAAGCCTAGCCTAGCAACCCTTCCTAAACTCCCTTCATTTGAACCCCCCACCCTAGATCTCCTTCCCCATTTTTCCTTCTGGCCCCTCCCCCTTCCCTCTCTTTCTCGTCCTTTTCATTCCTTTTCTCTTATGTTCCCTCCCTTTCTTCACTTTTTAGTGTGTTACTTTTTTCTCAATTGTGTCCTTTTGTGATTTGTATCCTTATTGTGTATTTTTTTTTTCAATGTTTCTTTACCCTTAATTTATTGCGTTCATATATTTTTATCCATCCTTCCTCTTTTGCATTTGTCTTGTTTTCGTTGTATTTATGTATTTTTATTTTTTGTTCTTTGGTGTACCTAGTTTTTTGGGCTCATACTTCTACCCCCCTACTTTTGCTTGTTTAGTCTATTTTTTTGCTTTTTTTCTTGTTGTCTTTACTCTTTGGTTTCTTTCTTTATTTTCTCTTTTTGCTCCTTTCTTCTTTATTTTTCTTGCTTTTAGTTGATAGATAGGACGTTAGATTTAATTCTATAATACATATATATATATATATTTCAAATTGATAATATTTATATTCTTATTCTTTATATAAACTCTCAAAAAGAAAATATATATATTTTCTTGTTCTTCATTTATATTATTTTCTTTTTGAAAATATATATATATATATTCTTGTTCTTTATTTTATTTCTTTCTTTACATTCATTTACTTCTTTTTTCTTGTTTTTATTTATATCTTTATCTTTTTCTTCTCTTATTATGTTCATTGTTTTATTATTATTTTTTGCTTAGATATATATTTATTTTAGATATATAATTCTTTCTTCTTAATTTTTTTTTTTTTGGTCGGTAATACGAGTGTTTTGTATTGCTTTCGAAATAAAACGTTACATTATCATTTCCAATTTATCTCCTTTAGACCAAAAACTTTTGAAACCCTAAAGATCCTGCCCTGAGGCACAATAACATGCATAAACAAAACCATTTCACTATCCCCATACTTCTACCATCATTATGTATTTTTCATCGTTTCAAAAAGACAACTATAAACTTTTAACAGTGTCTTAATACAAAACAAAGAGCCCCCATTTATACATGTACAGTTTTGTCACTTTCAACAACTAACTTAACCATCTAACAGTTAAAAACTAGCAAAAAAACCAGAAAATTTCGCCATCTTCATTTTCCACTACCCAGTTCCTTCTTCACCTTGCCCTTTGCTTTCACCTTCCGCTTCTGTTGGTTTTCCTTTGCTTTCTCTATCCGCTCCATTTCCGCCTTTGCTTCAGCAATGAAGGCTTCAACTTTCATCAGTTTGATGAAGAGCTTCAATGCATTCCATCCAAGCCGAACTTCTTCTCTGCACCGTGCTTTGAACCTTCCCTTTGGCCAGCGAATAACACGTATGCAACCAACAAGATCCTCTAATTCTTCTATGTCTATTCCTTCATTAATGTCTAACCCAACACCTGGAACAACCCATTCAAAAATACTCTCCATCCCAACCAAGAAATCCTCATGCACCAGCCTTACCAACACTTCCCTAACAGTTTCACCGTTTCGCCAAGGTCCAAGCCCCACGCTGCAATCATGGAGTACACATCCATGTTCATTCTGTATCTATGTTTGAGAATCCCAAAATCCCTTCCCAAAATGATTCTCACACACTCCACTAGTCTTTCATCTTCGATGAGGAACATTCCCATTAGCCGTTACACAGATGCATCCCCATAAAAAGGATTAAGTTGTCGTTTGGAGAGGAAAATGAAATTTTCCTCCATTATTGCCCTGTTTACCACCGTCGACGCTGCAACTTCTGCTCCTCGGCTTTCTCATTTCCTCACCTAACACAAATGAGATAAGTAAGACCGATGGCCAAGGATTTAACTCACCTTGGTTGCCACACTCCGATTTTAATGCCTCAACATACTAAGATGCCACCACCACCTTTTCTAACCATTCTCCCATCTTTTCAAATCTACTTCTGTGATGAGCCAAACTGGACTTGACTCAAAACCCCCAAATTTAATCTGGAATTTTCTTTGAAACCAACACAAGGTGGCTGGAAAGGTTTGCTCCGATACCACTGTGATGAACCACACTCCCGTGATCCACTCTGCTACCACTGCGCTAATACTCGAACACCACTTATGATGAACCCAACTCACTACTGATTTGATTTTTGCTCGTTAAAGGTCTGATTTTTGGTTTGTAATCTGCTTTCTGTGTTTTGGTGTTTTTGTGGTTTGATGCCAAATGATTTTAATAAATTTCTTACAACCATATGCATATAAAAGAACTCAAATTAAACTAACTTATAAAGGATAACTTCCACGTAACTCCAAACACTAGTTAAGAGACTGCTTGCATTACAAAGAGTGCTAAAAATCATATTTATCTTCATACATTTCGAAAGAGACATCATTTACAACAAATACAAACTTGCAGCCAAAAATGCACTGTGAACAGTGCTTGCTACAGTACCCGCGGCCACCATAATACACATAAAAATTAACTTACAACTTTCTCCCACCAAATGATTGAAGAAAAAGTCTCCAGTACTAAGGGCGCCCCCTTTAAACAAGATAGCAGCAACTAGGAGAAGGCGTTTTTCTTATTTGAAGAAGTTGAAACCCTTACTTGATGGTGGCTGGCTGTAGGTGGTCAAAATCAGCATCCAACAAACTTCAAAAGCAAGCCACGACCTCAAAAACGTGAATGGAACCTCTAGCAGCAATTTCCCTTGCAATGGATGACCTCCAACACTTGAAAACAGCAAGATAGGGCTCCCACAAATCAAGCAAAACTCAGATCTGCACTTTAGGGTGGTCTTTCACACCTTCAAGATGCATAAAACCCTAACTACAAGCCCCAAACCAGGCTTACCCACTGCAGAAATCAGGAAACCCTAGTTTCCTTCTCTCCCAACTCCACACTTCCAAACTTCAATCAGCAAAATATCATCAAGCATGAAGAGGTCGAACTTTCTCTTCTCCCTTTATAATTTTACATTGAAACACTATTCATTAAAAAAACACTATTCACTTAAGTTATTTCTTTTTTCACTTTATCAGTGAATAGTAACAGCAAAATATAAAGTGACCCCTTTAACAAATAGACACATGGTCCCCAAGCCTGAATAAGTGAAATAAATGGTGATGAACAATATTTTAAGCTCCAATTACACGCCAAACGCGCAAATTCACCACGTCACCAACTCCGGAAACCAATACTGCCTTTAACTGACCAAGTGCCCGTTCAAGTGATCCTCTATCCAGGCCCATTAACCTACGAGGATCGACATAATAGGCTAATCCAATGACTCTAATGCTCGCGAAAGAATGGGGACATTACAACTTCAATCTGAAGCCTATCATATCTAATTAATGCACTGTACTCCCACTTCCAAAGCTTAATCTACCAACTCCACATTCATTAAACCTTCTAAATTTAAATCCCCAACCTGCCTAAATGTTAAGGCCTATTTCGAAAGGACATCAACTTCAACATTCCCCGATCTCCTAATGTGACTAACTGTAAAATTTTCACATGAATTTAACTCTTCTCTTATTTTCTCAATTACATTTAGGAGATGCCATGCATTTATCGACCCTTTTATCACTACTTGAATAATAATTAAAGAGTCTCCTTCAAAATGTATTTTTGTGGCTCCTAAACTTTTTCCAAGCTTAATCACCATTAAAGTTGCCATGGCTTCAACTGTATTGTTTGTCCCTTCATCTAACTTCTTCACTCCTAAAGCCATAACATCACCTTTCCAATCTCGAATTATGAATCCAGCCCCTGATAGTCCACGATTCCCTTTTGATGCCCTATTAAAATTAATTTTCCACCATCCTTCCAATGGTTTTTCCCAAGTCACCACCTCAAACACATTAGAAGCTGGTTTAACCATGCTAGGCCCCATAATGGGCCCTTAATTTTTATTTATTCTTTTTGTGTATATGTATATAATATCGTGTGTATGCTTAGTTTCTTGTATGTATGTATGTATGTATGTCTATACATATATACATACATACATATACATATGTATATATATATATATATATATATGTATATACACATGTATACATATGTGTATATATATGTATATGTAAACATCTATATACACATATGTATACATGTGTATATACATATATCTACACATATGTATATACATTTATCTACACATATGTATACATATGTGTATTTGTCTACACATGCATAGATATGTGTATACACATATGTATACATATAATTTTGTATATATATATATATATACATATACATATATATACACATATGTATACATATACATATATATACACATGTATATATATACATATGTGTCTACACATATGTATATATACACATATGTATAGATATGTGTAGACACATGTATAGATGTGTATACACATGTATATATATACATATGTGTGTGTATATATATATATATATATATTTCTATATATATATATATATTTCTATATATATATATATATTTCTATATATATATATATTTCTCCTTTCCTTTCTGCTTTATTTTTTGAATTTCTTTGTATTTCACTTTTCATTATTTTCCTCTCATTCATTTTTCTTCTTTTCTAATTGCTCGCCTCTCTCATTTTTTTGTTCTAATTTTGTTGGCGTTTAAATTAGCACCTCTGGAGTGCTGATTGTAAACGTTCAGCTATTTCAAATGTTTTGCAACACTTCTTCGTTATTTAAAGAGGAGAAGTCCCTCTCTGCTGGGAGCAATGCGTAGGGAAGGGAAATGTAACTAAAGTTCCTATCTTTTTATGCTTCAGCGGCAGGACACAAGGGTGCATAAACACAATGCGCCGTAGCTAAGTTTTCTCTGGTTTCTGCAGATCTTAACTACGACTAACTAGCTTCTATCTATCCAATACCTTCAAGATGAACAGAGCATGAGGGTAAAGGAGCGGGAATGGGATGGTTGGATCACTTGAATTCGCCGTCTCCAGAGAATATGACCGAGGCTCTGAACTCTCGGGTATACACCGGGATAAGGTTGGTACAAGCAAACACTCTACACGGTAAACTAGATCTGAGACCTGCCAAGGAGGAGGGACTCCTATCCGAGGTATGAGCTAAAGAAATAGTTTACTAGAAACAACAAAATCACGATGCCTTGGCCAACGAGCTTGCTAAGGAGGAGGGACTCCTATCCGAAGTATAGCTTGGAAGTCAACACATTAAACAACATCAAACGATAACTGTCAATAACAAATATCCAAGGAGGAGGGACTCCTATCCGAGGAGGGAAATGAGACAACAAGCTATTAAACACAAGACGTAGACATAACTCAAATAAGATGATCAAAATGCAAGCGCCTTCTGATATTCCTCTTCAATGCTTCATCAACGAATTACAAAAGTTGGGAGAGCAAAGGCACGAAATCATGCACAATTACAATCATCCAACGAACTCTCATCCAAGAGTGAACAAATATTCGCTTTCAAAGCTGTTGGCAACAATGGCGCAGCAATTTTGCATAGCAAGTAAAAGGTTAAACAAATAATGAGCCCAAGGCTCTTATTTATAGAACTCAAAGGAGTGGGCAACCCCAAAATCTCCTTGAGTTAACAATGAGTTCTTGCCAATCAATTAGCAAGATTTATTCCTAAAAAGGGGGAACAAGCAGTTAACTGGAAAACTACTTCAGTTAACTGAAAGTCAACAAAGAGTCAACTGGAAACTACTTCAGTTGACTGAAAGCAAACTAGAAGTGAACTTAAATGAAAAGTATCCCTCCAAAATAGACATCCACATTTAGTGGAGATCTAAGATCCATGAATTATGGAAGCCAATTAGACATCCTTAATCAGTGGGATCTGACAACGCATGATTTAAGGAAAGTCGAGTTAAACTTGGAAAGAGGCATCAAGTTAACTCCAACTACATTTAATAGCACCTTGAGTTGACTTGGAAAGAAGCATCAAGTCAACTCAAGTCTCATGAATGCCACTTGGAGGGTGTATAGCGTCTTTCTCTGGTGCATTTATAGCTCGCCACTACTCAACAGTGTCTCTATCCATTGGTTGACTTCATCAGCTTCTGGGGAGTTAATGCTCTGTAGAATGATGACGTGGCGTCGCAGCATGATCTCACCCGTTGTGAGCTGATTTCCGAAGTCAATACACTGAGATGCTGCCTCTTCTAACCTTGTTGATAAAGCTGCTACCTTAGCCAGCTTGCAACCCTCTGGATCATCAAGAAAGGTACTGCGGATGACATCTCTGAACTGGTTCTGTACAGTCACCAACTCGACGTATTCTCCTCCTTCACGCTGATATTCCATGCAAGGGAAAGATATTACCAACATTCTTGCGAAGTTGATAATAGTGACAAGCACCCTTCTGTAATCAATCAACTCTACTGAATGAGCATCGTAGGCTTTCATGTTGTACGCTAATTGTTCCTTCCAAGCAAAAAGATGTTGCTTGTTTTCCTCAGAGTATACTGATTGATATGCTAATTGCAAATCTGCAATTGTACTTTCGTCTTCAAGCCTCTTCTCTGCAATCCTTTGTTCTGACTGCTGGATCTCTGCACGAAGTCCATGTGCTCTATCCCATAACTGGTATAGGGTTTTCCAGTACGCATCTACCCTTGAGAACAAACTCTTCCACTTGATTTCTCAAGTGTTTGCCGAATGTTAACAATTGCCGATGATTTTGTTCAGCAGGGAGATCTAGTAGTCCTACTGGTAAGGCTGAGACGTTTGGTGTGCCATGTATCAAGCTGGTTATGTAAGACCTCAGTTTCTGATTTTCAGCTTTTAAGGCTGCCTTTTCTTTACCATCCTTGGCCATTCTTTCTTCTGCGCTCACCGAAGCTATTCCGAGAAGATCCACCTCCACCTGTCGTGTAGTCTTCCCGAGGTTAAGTTGAGACAAAGTGTAGTCCTCTACTTGAACCTCGTGTATGCTTTTCTCTACTGGTGGAGCGACAGTCTCTATGATGATCTCACACTCTGCATTCCTTTCTATGTGAACTTCCTTCTTTAACTTCTTCGCCGACGTGTCTTGTGGGACGTGGTCGAATTCGGTAAAGTCAAGTTCATACGAGGGTTTTTCCCTCTTTCTTCCTAGGTAGTCTTCAAGCCAAATAGAATCTCGGCGAACTTCGCTAGGAGGGACGTGAGGCCCTTGAATGCTAGATGTGTGAGACTGTGCTGGAGCAATGTCTCTCGGTGGCGAATCCAAGTCGATGAGGACTTGTGTATGCTGTGACACTGGTGATACAGGTGGCTCTGCTTCCATAACAGGCACCGTTTCTGTTGCTGCTTCTAATGTTGTTGCTTCTGCCATTGGCTCAGCCACTAGTTCTTCAACAACTACTGCTGCTGGTTCCTCTGTGATAACTTCTGCTGAATCAGGGGTAGCAGTCTCTACTCTTTGTTCTAGGGCAGCAATACCCATGATTATGTCAGGACTATGTGTGGCTTTCTCCACTGCTGTCCTCTGTGTTCTAGGCTTTGACATCCTCATCCCTCGGGGAGGATTGCACCATTGCTTCTGTCTAGGTTTCCTTCTTGAAGTGGAAGGTGGTGTAGACTGAACCTGTGGCGGCTCTGTTCTGTGAGGTATCACCTTCCTAGAATTCTTGCTGTCGAGATAGAGTTGGCTATTTCTAACCACTCTAATCATTCTTTCTTCTATAGATGTATCTTCTTTGGCATACCAATCCACTCTCGGGAGCGGTTGGGAGTCAACTGAATCTGCGAAGAATGAGGGGAGAATGACTTCCCCTTCATCATCTGACAGGCCCTCAATGTCTGCTGACATGAAATCAACAATTTGTGGGAGTCTGAATCTGCTGTAGTTCCTTCTTCGCACTTTATACTCGTCTTTACAATTCACCCAATAATCTTCCATAGAAGACTTATGTGACGAGTGTTGCTCAAGGTGTGCTGCATAGAGTCCTCTGGGATCATAGGATCTTCTATCAATGAGATATTTGAGGTTAAACCTCGCTGTTTCTTGACCCATCATCTTTGCATCTACCGCGAATCCACATCTATATAGTCCCATTTCAACGGGAAAGTTAACAGCTGCCTTCCTCTTCAAGCGCAAGTAGACATGAACTTCGGACAACTGCCTTAGGAATTCCATGAAGACTACCCTATCTGAAGGGTACCTTGGTAGCATGGCGGGGTGGCCAATGTAGCCATACACGCGTATGTAGGAGAATGTAGGAAATTGGATGAACCAATCCGCCATTGCCTCTCTGGCTGTCTGTGAAATACGCACGTGCATCTCATGGTTAAGCTCACGTACTGTGTGCATAGTGAAGAGATCACTTGTTTTCTTGAAGTGCCTTTCCGCTTGAGTAAACTCAAGACGTGTGAAATGTTCGTGAACCTTCTGCACACCTAAGGTTCCCACATTGTTCAATAACCTGAATTCACCTTGGAAGGCGATCAAGTATACTAGGTAAGAGCACATGTGTAACCTATGAGCTTCCAGATACCTAGTGATTTGTCGGTGGAGTGTGTCACTAATCAAAGTGGCCCAGTCATAGTATTCCCTCCTGCCAATGATTTTAGCGATGACATAATACATCCATGGCTGGAATTGACGACCATCTTCTTCTCCGGTGATTCTATTGAGTAGAGTGATTAACACTGCATACTCATCTTTGCATTCTCCTCGTCCCAACGGCTTAGGCAAGTTTGCCTTTGTCACTTTTTGCCATTTTTCGGCCATAATCCTTTGACATTTGTCCTTAGCTGTCTCAAATGCTTTTTCACATTCCGTCAATGATATGACTTTGCTGTTAGGATGTGATGGAATATCAAAACATCTTTCGATATCCTGAGGCTTTAAACTACAAACAATTCTTCCATCTGCTGCTCTGATTTCTCTGGTGGTAGGGTTGTAATGCTTAATACAAGCAATTACAAGCTCTATGCTTTGTAGTGTGATGGGAATTGATGCGGCCTGCAGCAACCCGGATTCTTCGATATTCTGCAATGTTATTTGATTCATGCTTTCTAGCTGCTCCAAATCGACCACTGGATTTACTTGGTGTAGATTTGTGTCAACTGTTTTCAGGTAATCATGGAGTAAGACCGTCTTGGTCTCGTATTGCACCTGGGAGTACTGCATCGTGAAAAACTTGAAGATTGACTGTAAACTTGACCTAGTTCAGATGATTTTCGCAAACCCTTAAAAATAGCGCCCTGCCGAGAAGTATTTTTCCGGAAAAAATCTGGCACATGGGTTTTATTCATGCTTCAATGCTGAACAAACCCAGTTCCTCAGAATTTGGATTCTGAAACTTTTTCGGAAAAACCCCCAGAAATAGGGGCAGCAAGTTTGCTGATTTTGGAAAAATTGTCGAGATGGGTTTCTCTGGAAAATGATGCTGAATCTACCCAGTTGATCTGATCTGATGTAGCCTATTGCTTTTTCTGTCAAATGTAAGAAAACCTAAGACAAGAAGAGAGGAAATAGACAGAAGGTGGATTGGAAGTTTTATCTTATCTTCTTGAAAAAATCTATCTCTGGTCCAATCCTCAAAATAGCAATCCTTTCCTGCTTCAGATCTGCAAGAAAAATGAAGAACGGATGAAAACCTCCTTCAGATCTTCAATGGCGTCCTTGGGAGATTGTTGCTGTTTTTATCTTTCAATCTGCAATGAAATAATAAAATGGGACGCCTTCACCTTGAATATATATGTTTAAGCTTCAGATCCACAAATTTGGGGACCTGACTCAAGCTCAAAAGGTGATTTTGGCTTGATCTAAAGTTAGAAAGGTGATTTCCACCAATCGTGGAGCGTTTTAGCCAACTTTAACTCAAAAAGCTCTTGACTTTAGTCAACAATTGACCCTTGACTTCTTTTAGGCGTCCCTTTTGGTCTTTTGCAAGTTTTTAAAGTATTTTTCTCCTGAAAACCCTATGTTTGATCCTGAATCTAGCGTTGTCTATTGATCCTGAGACGTCACGGACACATTCACTGCGGAGCTGGATCCAAACTGGAGAGAAGTGCCTGGGAGACTGTTTGATAAAAAGTTGAGTTTAAGGCTTCAAAAGAATGGGCGCCTTTCCCAAGAAAAGGCGCTTTTGCCAATGCCTTATTGATTTTTCAATCTTCGTTCTTCAGCTTTTTTGAAATGACCTCTCGTGCCTTGATCTGGATTTCTCGTTGATCGGAGAGTCAGATGATTTCGCTTGATGTCTCATCACGTACCCAGCTCTACTTCGCCAAAGATGACTGTCTTCAGAAAACCTAGATTTCAGTTTACGGTTCCTTTATCCAAGGGCGCCCCTCCTTGAAAAGGGCGCTTTTGCCTTTTAGCCTGATTATTTTCATCTGACAAGTTGCTTACTTTGATCCAGATTATCCGTTGACTGCTCTGTCAGGTGTTGATGTTTGCAATTGCGTTTCTGAGATCTACTTGGGCTGAGAAAGATATCCTGGGAAGCCTTTTGCCATTTATCAGCATCTGGAGGTCAAGAAAGAAGGGCGCCTTTCTTTTGGAAAGGCTCTTTTTCCTTAGAACTTTGTCGTCAACTGTGGTTTCTTGATATTTCCTCAACTGCCTCTTTTTGCTTCGTCAGCAGCTGCTTGTGATCTATTCATCAGATGATCTGGATGTTTGTTTCACTGTTGAGCCAGCAATCAAACGTCGAGAATGACTGCTTTGGATGTTCTTACTGACTGTATTTGACCTTTAAAGATCATGGGCGCCCCTGCTTGAAGAAGGCGCCCTTTCAACATGTGAGCAATCTCCCCTTCGTAACACCTCCAGAGTTAGTCAAATTTTGACATTTTTCACTTTCAGGAATCTCCTTCATCAAGCAGCATCTTTTTTGACCTTTTCCGCCATGGTTGTGTCGTTGAAGCTTTTGAAGCTTAGCTTTCAGCACCTGGTACTGGCCAATCTGCCATTAATGGCTGTGGAGCTCCTAACTTTGTTCCTGAAAAATAGAAATAGACCCACCAGAGTAAAACTTATCTTTTGATGATTCTAACTTGACCAATGTGATCGTGAAGCCTTTTAAGCCTATCAAAATCATTTTTGATCATTTCTGGGAAGGTCCTATTTTCGGGGGATTTCCCTGAAAATAGGGGAAAAACCCTAATTTTCAAAATTTTAGAATTTTGCACGTGTTCCTTGACAGAAACCCACCAAGATTTTATGATTGGTTTGACCTAAAACTGACTCAACATGGCATTTTAACAAGATTTAGCTCAATTTATACAGAATGCCAAAAAAATTAATTTTGGGTACAACAAATTTATTTGCAACTTGGGGCACCCTTGACCACTTTTAACCCCACATTTTCTATCGATTTTTTTTTTTGCTCAACCCCCCCTCTCCCTCACCCTCACCTCTTTCCTTTATAAGGCCATATCTGCACTCCAATTCTTCACTTTCCTCTTCCTGATGATGGATCACTGAATGTGATCTGAAATGTCGATCTAAAAACATACACAATTCAATCCAAAAGTTTGCTCTAATACTTCATGGACTATGGAAAAATCATACCAACTAATATTTTATTATTAATTTTAATGGTTTTTCAAGAAGATATTTTATTTTAACTTTCAAGTGGCGACTAAAGTGCAAAAGTAAATTAAAAAGGGGGGTCACTTTTAGGGTTTGCAATAAAATAAAAGGAAAAGAAAATACATTGAATATTTTCCCTCAAAACAAGGTATAAGAGGAGGGTCGGTGAAGACAACAAGATTATTCTGAACATTTTATCAAAACCTATTTTCTTTGTGAGACAGCTGCATTCATCTCAAACGCCTTAGATGAAACCCTAAGCTAAGATTGGTTTCAGTTGTAAAAAATCTTCCCTAGCCAATACAACGTGATTCATTCAAAATCACAATCTGTGTTGAAAGTTGTAGAATAAGAGATTGGACTAAAACAATTTATCTTTACTAGATTTAGGAAGTTTACAGGTTATGATATTGCTATCAGGATCCAACCGTGTAGTTTTCGAGTCAAACTCATTGACCCATGTTTCATGAGTAATGGTTCACAAGAACCCATCTCTCATGATAATGAATGGTCCACTTAGCACTCATTGCGTCTAGGTGATGCTCACAGAGGTGAAGCACTGGGCCGTCCCAAGAGGTCACCCATCCCAATATTGCTCCAGCTCAAGCGCGCTTAACCAGAGAGTTTCCCCCAAGGTTAAGCACACTTAGCTTGCAACCCCATTTGGAAAACCTTCAGCAAGTGTTGTGCCTTATGAACCATTCATTATAGAGCCCCTTTAGCTCATCAAATGATAAGTAGGAAGTACTTTCCACAACGTGTCAAATTATGATATTGCTATCAGGATTCAACCGTGTAGTTTTCGAGTCAAACTCATTGACCCATGTTTCATGAGTACTAGTTCACAAGAACCCATATCTCATGATAATGAATGGTCCACTTAGCACTCATTGCATCTAGGTTATGCTCACAGAGGTGAAGCACTGGGCAATCTCGGGAGGTCACCCATCCCAGTATTGCTCCAACTCAAGCGTGCTTAACCAAAGAGTTTCCCCCAAGGTTAAGCCCACTTAGCTTGCAACCCCATTTGCAAAACCTTCAGCAAGTGTTGTGCCTTATGAACCATTCATTATAGAGCCCTTTTAACTCATCAATTGATAAGTAGGAGGTATTTTCCACAGTGTGTCAAATTATGATATTGCTATCAGGATTCAACCATGTAGTTTTCCAGTCAAACTCATTAACCCATGTTTCATGAGTAGTGGTTCACAAGAACCCATCTCTCATGATAATGAATGGTCCACTTAACGCTCATTGCATCTATAATGAATGGTTCATAAGGAATAACACTTGTTGAAGGTTTTGCAAATGGGGTTGCAAGCTAAGTGGGCTTAACCTTGGGGGAAACTCTCTGGTTAAGCACACTGCAGCTGGAGCAATACAGGGATGGGTGACCTCTAGGGAGGGCCCACTGCTTCACCTCTGTGAGCATCACCTAGATGCAATGAGTGCTAAGGGGACCATTCATTATCATGAGAGATGGGTTTTTTTAAACCACTACTCATGAAACATGGGTCAATGAGTTTGACTCGAAAACTACACGGTTGAATCCTAAAAGCAATATCATAATTTGACACATCGCGGAAAATACCTCCTACTTACCAATTGATGAGTTAAAGGGGCTATCTAATGAATGGTTCATAAGGCACAACACTTGTTGAAGGTTTTCGAAATGGGGTTGCAAGCTAAGTGGGCTTAACCTTAGGGGAAACTCTCTGGTTAAGCGCGCTTGCGCTGGAGCAATACTGGGATGGGTGACCTCCCGAGACGGCCCACTGCTTCACCTCTATGAGCATCACCTAGATGCAATGAGTGCTAAGTGGACCATTAATTATCATGAGAGATGCGTTCATGTGAACCACTACTCACGAAACATGGGTGAATGAGTTTGACTCGAAAACTACACAGTTGAATCCTGATAGCAATATCATAATTTGACACGCTCTGCAAAATACCTCCTACTTATCAATTGATGAGCTAAAGCGGCTCTATAATGAATGGTTCATCAAGCACAACACTTACTAAAGGTTTTGCAAATGGGGTTGAAGGCTAAGTGGGCTTAACCTTGGGGGCAACTCTTCGATTAAGCACGCTGGAGCTGGAGCAATACTGGGATGGGTGACCTCCAGGGACGGCCAGTGCTTCACCACTGTGAGCATCACCTAGATGCAATGAGTGCTAAGTGGACCATTCATTATAATGAGAAATGGGTTCTTCTGAACCAGTACTCATGAAACATGGGTCAATGAGTTTGACTCGAAAACTAAACTATTGAATCCTGATAGGAATATCATAATTTGACATGCTGTGTAAAATACCTCCTACTAATCAATTGATTAGCTAAAGGGGCTCTATAATAAATGGTTCATAAGGCACAACACTTGCTAAAGGTTTTCCAAATGAGGTTGCAAGCTAAGTGGGCTGAACCTTGGGGGAAACTCTCTGGTTAAGCGCACTGGAGCTGGAGCAATACTGGGATGGGTGACCTCCTGGGACGGCCCAGTGCTTCACCTCTGTGAGCATCACCTAGATGCAATGAGTGCTAAGTGGACCATTCATTATCATGAGAGATGGGTTCTTCTGAACCACTACTCATGAAACATGGGTCAATGAGTTTCACTCGAGAACTACACGGTAGAACCCTGATAGCAATATCATAATTTGACACACTGTGGAAAATACCTCCTACTTATCAATTGATGAGCTAAAGGGTCTCTATAATGAATGGTTCATCAGGCACAACAATTGTTGAAGGTTTTGCAACTGGGGTTGCAAGCTAAGTGGGCTTAACCTTAGTGGAAACTCTATGGCTCACCGCGCTTGAGCTGGAGCAATAATGGGATGGGTTGACCTCATGGGAAGGCCCAGTGCTTCACCTCTTTGAGCATCACCTAGATGCAATGAGTGCTAAGTGGACCATTCATTATCATGAGAGATGGGTTCTTGTGAACCACTACTCATGAAACATGGGTCAATGAGTTTGTCTTGAAAACTACACGGTTGAATATTGAAAGCAATATCATAATTTGACACGCTGTGGAAAATACCTCCAACTTATCAATTACTGAGCTAGAGGGGCTCCATAATGAATGGTTCATAAGGCACAACACTTGCTGAAGGTTTTGCAAATGGGGTTGTAAGCTAAGTGGCCTTAACCTTGGGGGAAAATCTCTGGTTAAGCGCGCTAGAGCAGGAGCAATACAGGGATACATGACCTGAGGGGACGGCCCAGTGCTTCACCTCTGTGGGCATCACCTAGATGCAATCAATGTTAAGTGGACCATTCATTATCATGAGAGATGGGTTCTTCTGAATCACTACTCATGAAACATGGGTCAATCAGTTTGACTATAAAACTACATAGTTGACTGCTGATAGAAATATCATAATTTGACACTCTCTGGAAATACCCCGTCCTTATCAATTGATGAGCTAAAGGGGCTCAATAATGAATGGTTCATAAGGCACAACACTTGCTGAAGGTTTTGCAAATGGGGTTGCAAGCTAAGTGGACTTAACATTGGGGGAAACTCTCTGGTTAAGCGCGCTTGAGCTAGAGCAATACTAGGATGGGTGAACTCCCGGGACGGCCCAGTGCTTCACCTTTGTCAGCATCACCTAGATGCAATGAGTGCTAAGTGGACCATTCATTATCATGAGAGATGCATTCTTCTGAACTACTACTCATGAAACATGGGTGAATGAGTTTGACTCGAAAACTACAGGGTTGTATCCTAATAGCGATATCATAATTTGACACGCTGTGGAAAACACCTCCTACTTACCAATTGCTTGGCTAAAGGGGCTCGATAATGAATGGTTCATAAAGCACAACAATTGCTGAAGGTTTTGCAAATGGGGTTGCAAGCTAAGTGGGCTTAACCTTGGGGGAAACCTGTGGTTAAGCGCACTGGAGCTGGAGCAATATTGGGATGGGTGACCTCCCAAGATGGCCTAGTGCTTAACCTCTATGAGCATCACCTAGATGTAATGAGTTTTAAGTCAACCATTCATTATCATGAGAGATGGGTTCTTCTGAACCACTATTTATGAAACATGGTAAATGAGTTTGACTTGAAAACTACACGGTTGAATCCTGATAGCAATATCATAATTTGACACGCTGTAGAAAATACCTCCTACTTATCAATTGATGAGCTAAAGGGGCTCTATAATGAATGGTTCATTAGGCACAACACTTGCTGAAGGTTTTGCAAATGGGGTTGCAAGCTAAGTGGGCTTAACCTTGGGGCAAACTCTCTGGTTAAGCACGCTGGAGCTGGAGGAATACTGGGATGGGTGACCTCCAGGGACGGCCCAGTGCTTCACCTTTGTGAGCATCACCTAGATGCAATGAGTGTTAAGTGGACCATTCATTATCATGAGAAATGGGTTCTTCTGAACCAGTACTTATGAAACATGGGTCAATGAGTTTGACTCGAAAACTACACTATTGAATCCTAATAGCAATATCATAATTTGAGATGCTGTGGAAAATACCTCCTACCTATCAATTGATGAGCTAAAGGTGCTCTATAATGAATGGTTCATAAGGCACATCACTTGCTGAAGGTTTTGCAAATGGGGTTGCAAGCTAAGTGAGTTGAACCTTGGGGGAAACTCTCTGGTTAAGCATACTAGAGCTGGAGCAATACTGGGATGGATGAACTCCCGGAACGGCCCAATGCTTCACCTTTGTGAGCATCACCTAGATGCAATGAGAGCTAAGTGGACCATTCATTATCATGAGAGATGCGTTCTTGTGTACCACTACTCATGAGACATGGGTCAATGACTTTGACTCGAAACTTACACGGTTGAATCCTGATAGCAATATCATAATTTGACATACTGTGGAAAATACCTCCTACTTATCAATTGATGAGTTAAAGGGGCTCTATAATGAATGGTTCATAAGGCACAACACTTGCTAAAGGTTTTGCAAATGGGGTTGCAACATAAGTGGGCTTAACGTTGGGGGAAACTCTAAGTGCGCTTGAGCTGGAGCAATACTGGGATGGGTGACCTCCCGAGATGGCCCAGTGCTTCGCCTCTGTGAGCATCACCTAGATGCAATGAGTGCTAAGTGGACCATTCATTATCATGAGAGATGGGTTCTTGTGAACTAGTACTCATGAAACATGGGTCAATGAGTTTGACTCGAAAACTAAACGGTTGAATCCTAATAGCAATATCATAATTTGACACATTGTGGAAAATACCTCCTACTTATCATTTGATGAGCTAAAGAGGCTCTATAATGAATGGTTCATAAGGCACAACACTTGTTGAAGGTTTTGCAAAAGGGGTTGCAAGCTAAGTGGGCTTAACCTTGGGGGAAACTCTCTGGTTAAGCGCGCTTGAGCTGGAGCAATAAAGGGATGGGTGACCTCCTGGGACGGCCCAGTGCTTCACCTCTGTGAGCATCACCTAGATGCAATGAGTGCTAAGTGGACCATTCATTATCATGAAAGATGGGTTCTTGTGAACCACTACTCATGAAACATGGGTCAATGAGTTTGACTCGAAAACTACATGGTTGAATCCTAATAGCAATATCATAATTTGGCACGCTGAGGAAAATACCTCTTACTTATCAAGTTTACAAAGTGGACCATTCATTATCATGAAAGATGGGTTCTTGTGAACCACTACTCATGAAACATGGGTCAATGAGTTTGACTCGAACACTACATGGTTGAATCCTGATAGCAATATCATAATTTGACACGCTGTGGAAAATAACTCCTACTTATCAAGTTTACAAGTGACAAATTTATTTAGATATGTACTAACTAATAATAAATATGTGCAGTATGTTGGAAATTTAGGTATTGCAAGTAAAACATTTTCAAAGGCATTTCTTTGTGAGACTTACTCAAATCTGCAGATTAAGAGAAGAATATCTGGCATTGAATCTTCAGCATATAGTATTTTGTGAGTTTGGATTATGTGCAACATAGGAGATCTCAAATCGTTGATAAATATTCCATTGTGAGACAAATGACTTAGCCGCCCATATTTCTAAGTCAAAGTTAGAGTGAAGAGTTATATTTATGATGGGAGTCATTGACAAGCATTGAGAAATTAAAAACTTAGAATCGTAACTTTATGTTGGGAAATTGTGGGAGTTAATATTTTGTTAAGCCGCCACCATAAGGAAGTCTATATGAGATGTTATCTACTAGAAATGCATCCTATGGAAAGTTATAAAAATTGAGCTTTCTAGAGAACCATGGGATCATTTCAAGGCTGTGGGTCACCTAAAGTTGAAATGAACCTCCGGAGAAGGCCGACTTCCTTTGGTATCACCTCAACTACTGATTCTGTAAAGGGAAAGGGAGAAGGAGTTCACAAAAATAAAAATAAATACTATGGTGATACACCGAATTAACAAGAAATCATGAAATGAAAACAAGATGAACATACACTGGGAAACTAATGGTAGCTATTTCACTTACTCAACATAACCTCTTTAGACTTATGCATTATTCTTAAAAGGCTTGATCTACATATATATCTTAAGAAGGAAAGATAAATTTCACAGCTTTAAGGTATGAATGCAGACTTAGAAAACACAGTTGAATACTTGCATAAGCTAAAAATACAGAAATGAGAGTAGTCTGAACATTAACACTAGCTTCCAAGGTAAACTATGTGTTGTATTCCAAAGTCCAATTGAGTTACAAAACATACATCGGCTGAGAGAGGATTGCTAAAAACCACTAACTCTTCTAAATGCATAGTCCGAACTCGTTTACAAAGGGGCAAAAATGCCATATATACAAAAAAATACTGACCCCTTAGGGCTTAGAAAATATCAGCCTCCGGAAAAAATCTCCCCTTAGATCTTTTGAATGAAGTTAATGCTATATTAAACGCGCGTCCTTACTGTCCATGTCGGTGAACAGTTGCTCCAAGAAAGGCCTCCTTGATCTTTTAGCAACTACCGCATTCACTTCTGGTGTTCGTGTCCACCTTTGAATCTCCTTATTGAGCTGCTTTGAATGCTTCTGATTTCAGAGCTGATCCACGTCGCTTTCACTCTGTATCTTCTTGGCACCGGTTAAACTGCCAACGGTCCGCCTATACCTCCCCCTGATTGGTCGAACAAATGCCACACAAGCTACTTCAAGCGGTCAAAAGCTCTTCATCACAAACACATCTCGGTGAGACACTAGAAGTGTCTCGCCGATGCGAGTACACCCCTCTGCAGCTATCGGCATAACATGAAACCATCGATGAGAGTTCATAGCGAGCCCAAAAGTTATACCGATATCCACAGTGGTCGCCAAGACAATCGCTATCAGGAAGACCTTTTTCCGAAGGCAATATCATTCGGCGAGCTCATTTATTTATCTGTCGGCAAGACCCTAGGGGGTCGGGAAGACTTCACGCCAAACTCCCATCTTGTCGCCAAGACCACTTCTTGTCGGCCAGATATCATGCCGAAGTCAACTCCGTGGCCAGGGGTCTTACCGATTCCAAATGTCCATTCGGCAAGACCTTACACCGAGCGCCAAACATTACATCGAGCCCCCTTTTGTTTCGGAAAAACCACCCTCGGTCAGAGAGACATCTCCCCAAAGACATCACCATTTGCTGAGACCACACCATGTCGGCAAGACATTTCGCCGAAACTTTTTCCTTCGCCGAGACCGCTTCACTTCGGCGAGACAAACAAGCATCGGCAAGACATTTCGGCGAGCTCCAAACATTTCAGCGAGCTCAGACCACTTGTACACAACAGTCGGCGAGACTCATCGGGTCAAGGAGACTTCTTTCCGAAGTCACAACATTATACCGAAGCCACCCACTTCGGCGAGACCTCACTCCGACGTTGAGACATCTCCCCAAGCTTAATATTACGCCGAGAGCTCAACTCTTTCGGTGAGACATCGCTAATCGGCAGGACTTCACTCCGAAGCCCCCTAGTTACACCGAAGGCATCACCCGATGACCTCCTTCGGTGTGACCTCCTTTAGTCGGCAAGACCTCCCAGCGAGGTCAAAATCTTTTAGCGAACTTAGACCATTTTGGGGAGACTTTGTTTGGTCGCCGAAACATTTCAAGAATAAAAAGAACCCCTTCTAGTCGGCAAGACATCTAGAAGATCTTGGCAACTCTCTCCTTAGAGGATTTTCATGCCGAACTTGACTGAGGCAGGCTTTCCAACTGAGCTCCTTGTGACTTAGCATCAAATGCATGATTTAATCCTACACAATAACGTCCCCATTTGGCCTTCATGAACACTTGAAACCTAGATTGCCCAACTGATTTAGCCCATAGGTGAAAATTGGGCAACATTTCTGGCGACCTCAGCTAGATGTTTACCTACTAAACATGGAAACCAGTAGCCAAAATTTGTCCATTGGGCATGGAGTCACTTAGAGGTTAGCTTAAAACATCAGCCTTGTTCAGGGCTGCAACTCTCTTGAGATTCATGAAGCAGATCGGGTCATTTGAAACCTACGAAACAGGAGAAACCAAAAAAAAACATAACTGTGCTCGAACAGCTCTTAGGGAAAGAAAAATATTTAAACTAAAGTGCAGAAGCAATTATTGAAAGCATAAAACCTAACCAAATATGTACAATAGAGGAATTCGTCAGACTTGAAAACAGAGTTTGAGGTGTATCCCATTGACTGGAATAGGAAGCACTTGACCTTCAGTTGTGGCCAGTTGGTAAGCGTTGTGTTCTTTGCAGTCTTTGATAATAAATGGACTTGTCCATATATTGTCAAACTTGGTGTGATGTCCTGGCCTACTTTTCAGAACATCCCATTTAAGAACAGTATCACCTTCCCTGGAAACTTTGGTTGTAGTTTTCTTGTCAAATGTTCTCTTTGATTGGCACTAATGATACTCCAAAGCTCTCATTGCTTTAACTCTTGCTTGCTCGAACTCCATGAGCTCTGCATATCTCACGGACATTGGGTCCTCCTCTTCATACATCTCCAACTAGTGAACAATGTCTAGAGCTGGAAGCTCTATGGATAGAGTTAACCTGGCCTCCTTATAGTAAACGAGCACATATGGTGAATTACCAATAGACCTCTTAGGAGTCACTCTGTCTGGCCAAAGTGCATACTTTAAATTAATGTGTCAGGTCCTTTGATTATCCTCCATTGTTCTTTTAATAATCCTGATGAGATTCTTATTTGTGCTTTCAGCTAAACCATTACCCTGAGGGGAATAATTTGAGGATGTATTCAAATGAATGCTATGTTTAACAGCCCAATCAGCTACTCTTAAACCTACAAATGCTAGAGCATTATCAGATATGATAGAGTTAGGAACTCCAAACCTGGTGACTATATCCTCGTAAAAGCTCAAAAATGAAGACTCATTTGCTTCTTTCAAAGCTATCCCCTCTATCCACCATGTGAAATAGTCTGTAGCAGTAAGCACCCACCTATGACCAACACTAGATAATGGATTAATTGGCCCAATAAAGTCAATGCCCCATCTCATGAAGGACTGCTCCACTTGAATTGGATGTAGAGGCATAGCAGGCAGTTTTTCTTTTCCCGCAAATAAAGCACATTTGATACACTTTTTTGACCATGCATATGCATCTTTAAACAAGTTGGGCCAATAGTAACCAGCTCTCATGATTTTCCAAGCAGTAGTTCTTTGAGCGAAATGACCTCCTGCAGCTCCATCATGAAACTCATGAAGTATCTTCTCAACCTGATTACTATGAATACATCTTAATAAAACACCATTTAGATCATTTTTGAAAAGAACATTATCTACTAGCACATATGGTATAGACTGCAGTCTGAAGTATCTTCGTTTAGCTTTGTTTAAACCTGGTGGACACTCACCAGTTTGTAAAAAATGGGTCATGTCTTGAACCCAATTTGTTGTGATCAGAGGCACATCATCCCGAGCATTCTGGGGTTCATTTGTATGAACAAAAACAGTATCCTTTTCGAAGTGATTTTCACTGCCTGATCCTGAAGCAAGCTGTTCACAAAGGCCTTTACCTCTAACCAACTTGGTGGTCTTGATATCCACATCGTATTCCATAACCTTAGTGACCCATCCTGCTCTTTAATCATTTAGATCTTTGTTCAAAAAAAATTCTTTCACACTAGGGTGTACAATTAGAACATGAATTTTGTTGTTTGAAACTAGAGGCTTAAACTTCTTTAGGCTTTTGATTACAGCGAGAACATGTTTCTCAACAAATGTATACTTTTCTTCATACTCAGCAAGTACTTGACTAAAGAAAGCTATGGGCTGCTTTAAATTATCCCTATTTTTCTGAACCAGCATAGCAGAGATTGAACCAACATTGCCAAAAGCATACAAGAAGTCTTTAGAGAAATCTGGATTTACCAGTGTTGGAGTTGATGTTAAAGCTTCCTTGATTTCTTCAAAACTACGTTTTGCTTCTGTAGTCCAACTGAAAACTGCATTCTTTTTGAGCATGGCATTCAAAGGCTATAACAAATTTGTAGCATTAGGAATGAATCTCCTTAGAAAGTTAATCCTCCCTAAAAAGCTCTGCAATCCTTTCTTATGATTGGGTAATGGCAGTTCAAGTATAGCTTTGACTCTTTCAGGATCAATGGTAACTCCATCTTTTGATACTATATGGCCTAATAGTTTACCTTCATGAACTGCAAAAATACTCTTTTTCGGATTGAGAGATATTCCATATTCCCTTCATTTTTCAAAAACTTGCTTGAGATGTGACAAATGTTCATCTGCATTTTTTGAATACACAGTTATGTCATCTAAATAAACTAGCAGACATTTCTGAATTAAATTCTAAAATGCCATATTCATGGCACGCTGAAAGGTGGCACTGGCATTAGATAAACCAAAAGGCATTCTCTTGTAGGCCATAGTGCCCCATTTTGTTGTAAATGTTGTTTTATACTGATCCTCCTCTTTGAATAGAATCTGGTTATAACCGGAATATCCATCCAGGAGAGAAAACCTTTCTGATCCAGCAACAGCTTGAAGAATTTCTTCCATAGACAGTAAGGGGTAATGATCTTTCAGAGATGCTCTGTTAAGATCTCTAAAATCTACACATAATCTTATCTCATCGCTCCTTTTTTTGACCGGAACAAGGTTAGAAACCCAGGATGTGTGTTTAATTGGAAAGACCATAGTTGGCAGACTCGCAGAAAACTCGGCGAGTTTTCAAAAACTCGCGAGTTTTTTTTAAAAACGAGTTTTTTTGAATTTAACTCGCGAGGACGATTTTTTTTTAGTTTAACTCGCGAGGACGAGTTTTTTCTGAGTTTTTGTCGATTTTTTTGAAAAAACTCAGTTTTGCAAAAAAAAAAAAAAAATTCGAGTTTTTTTAAGTTTTTGGCGAGTTTTAAAAAACTCTCCAATTTTTGGCTTGGCAAGTTTTTCTTTGGGGCGAGTCTTCCAACTATGGGAAAGACAATACCCCCCTCAACTAACTTGGTCAGCTCTTTGATCATTAAGGGTTCAAGCTTGGGGTTCAATGGTCTATGTTTTTGTCTAACAGGCTTGACACCAAGTTCTAACTCAATTGTATGTTGTGCAATATGAGGATCAAACCCTCTTAAATCGAAATATTGCTAAGCAAAAACATCATAATACTCTTGGCATAAAACAATGAAAGCTCTGTTATCCTTAGCTGAACAAATTTTACCGAATTTGAGAAGCTTACCTTTAAAGATTTCAACTTTCTCATAATGATCCTCTTTCACTTGGATGCCGACTGTATTCTTCTTAAGCTGATCATCAGAATTAAATATGGATTCCAAGGTAACCAGTCATTTGGGAAGTTTATTCGTCTTTAGCTATATCACTTGATCATCATACTACTGTTTGATCTTTTCTTGGTTTACTACAAAAAATTGATCTTCTTGGAGCAGAAAGGTTAAAATCTGTTCATCACTTTCAAATACCTGCCAGTGAATGTTGTTATCAGGAATTGATGGCCTGATAATCACCTTGACATACTGCTGTATTTTATTTTTTTTAATATCACCTGGGATATCAAACTGTGCTCCAATTGCTGCAAGTTTGTGAGCATGCTTATTCTGATTTCGTGGAATAGAAATCAGATTGAAGGCATTAAATTCTTCAATCATGTTCCATACTCTGTTTCTGTAAGACTTCAAAGCATCATTCCTGGCAACATTGACCCCCCTGACCTAATTAACTATCAATTCACTATCTCCATAGACTTTCAAACAGTTAGTTCCTCTTTTCCTTTCCCATTCAAGGCCTTGGATAAGTCCCTCATACTCAACACTGTTGTTAGAACATGCAAAAGCAAAACAAAAGGCTGAAAAATACTTATCACCTTGTGGAGAAATCAACATTGCACCTCCACCTGCTCCATTCTTGCTCCTGGAACCATCAAAGAACATCTCCCAAAGTCCACTTTGTTGTTGCAACAACTGATCTGAATCCTTTTCAAGGTTTGGAATCTCTGCATCAGGCTCAAGCATCACATAATTACCCATACCAGCATCTTGAATAAGGTCTTCAGGACTGTCCAACACATTTTCAACTACCCATTCATGCAACAGCACATCAGGAATAGCTTCTACTTGAAGTTCTTGAGCGGCAACCAGCTCACTGTCAGTAAAAGCGACACAATTTGTGTTTGCAACAATAAAACAGCATTAATGGGACTTGGGTTATACGGCTCAATATGATCTTTAGCCAACCTCTCAGATTTAATGGTAACCTTAGTTCCATATCTTGTTCTAAACAGCATATGCGACCAATCAGCTGACACATAACCACCTATCTTGGCTGTAAAGTCTCTTGAGACGCACAAAGAAAAAAAAGGTGGGAGATCTATGACACATATGTCCTAAAGCACTGAAAAATTGAGACAAGCATGAAGGGTAAGGCTCAAATCCTTAATAACACCCAATGTATTAACAGAAGTGCCATTTAATTGAATTACTCCTTTCTCTAAAGGTTGATATTTTAGTCCAAGCTTGTCAGCAATCTGCTTTGGCATTACTGAGCTACTAGCTCCACTGTCTACCATACAGTTATGAACTAACCTATCACCTATGATTACAGACATGTAAAATAGAGGTGGTTTAACTTCTTTTCCTGCCTCTTTAGTGGGTTGTTTATCATTTTCTTGAGGATTATTTGTTAACACAGCTCTAGCTTGACCTACTGGAGACTCAGATTGATCAGACACTTTAAAATTTGACAAAGTTGAATGTAACATATCTTTTTGACCTAGGATAGCTAATGAATCCCACATAGACATCGTTACATTCGTCTTTTTCATAGTATCAAGAATATTATAGGGTACAGTTGGGTTTACTTTATGATGTACCTTTATGCCAGCGTGATCAGCTTGCAAGTGTGGCTGCTCCTTGACAGGGA
The DNA here is from genome assembly GCA_007258455.2 of Sequoia sempervirens. NCBI lineage: Eukaryota > Viridiplantae > Streptophyta > Pinopsida > Cupressales > Cupressaceae > Sequoia > Sequoia sempervirens. The sequence goes on along the minus strand of VDFB02000015.1, from coordinate 607,627,263 downwards.
GTTGCTGATTTCTTTGCCAAATAGGAGTCACTTGAGATGTAGATGGTTCTGTAGCTACTGCCTTTCCTTTGTCAGCTGCTTGATCAAGCCAAAAGCTCTTTTCTTTGCCCTGGTGTTAGCTGCAACTGGAGAATTATCTACATTCAATCCACAAAATTCTTCACCTTGCTAGTTAAGTAGGGTAGTTTCATTGGTAAGCTGATCTTGGTGTTGTAGAGATGCATCATTAAGTACATTTTGTTGTGAATTTGAGGCATTTTGTACCATCAGTGCCTGATTAATGAGTCCATTCGAGCAAGTGGCTTGATTGTAAGGTTGGTTACAAAGGTAGCACCACTCATAATCTGCTGCTAAGTTGTTTTGAATAGGGACAAAATCCTTGACTGCACTAACAGGTGCTGAAGCATAAGCCTGAAAAGGTCTAGTATTTACACTCTGTCTTGGGCCCTGGTAATTGCCTTGGTAAGCTTGCCCATTACCTTGATATTGTTGTTGCTGACCTGAATTCTGCTGCTGATAAGGCCTATTATATGATTGTTGCTTTTCCAAGCTCACAAGCTTATTTCCAAAGGTTTGTAACTCATTTGAAGAACTTGGAACAGCATTTTCTTCTATTACAACAGCTGGAACAGGGGGCAAAGGTGCAAAAGGTGGTATCTACAAAGGGATATTTGCATGAATCTCTGGAAATATAGGCATTGGTGACCTAAGAGCAAGTTTACCAACTTGTATTAGGTTGTTTTCAGCTCTAATTGCTATTTCAAATGCATTTGGTAGAGAAACACCCCCCATTGATTGTATCATAACAGCTATATCGCTATTAAGAGCCTTCAAGAAGTACAAAAATGCATATTCTGGAGGTGGTCTCACCGTTGCAAGGATTCTATCCCAGGTTCTTTGAAATCTGAAATTAAAATCATTCATTTGCTCCTGAGGAGCCCTCTTAAGTGTAGTCAATTGTTCCAACAAGGATAAATTGTTAGACTTGTCCTGAAACTGCTTGTGCAGCTTGTCACCCAACTCATCCCAGGTGGCAACCGAATCTACTCCAAGACTCCTGAACCACTGTAACGCTCTCCCTTTGAATGATGTTGCAAGTAATCATACAGCCACATCTTCTTGTGTGATATGGTGAACACCACATAAGGAAGCAACATCACATATATGTTCAATCAGGGTAGTCTGCTCTTCCCCACTGAAAATTGGCATAATTTTTAGAGCTGCCATTGGAATGTCATTGTGTTGTAATAAATTCAATGGACTACCTCCGTCGAATGGCACAAAAGGCTGATTTTTGGGAGCAGCCATTGGAGATGGGTTTACTTGCACTCTAGGTAAATTAGAGGATGGGACAGCAATATGAGATCTCAAAGATGGAGGAGTAGATTTGGCTCTTCTGGAATAAACAAATTTTATCCTTGGCCTTTCTGTTGCTCTACCTTGTCTTCTTGGTGGTGACAGCTGCAAATATTCGAAAGGGAACAAGCTACTCCTTGTCTGAACTCTTCTCATAAACTGTAACAGCGCTGGTTCTGAAGTTCTTCCTCTTTATGGAGCCGCCAAGTATGCAAAATTGACCTCTACAAAGTCAGAAACCTGTTGGTTGCATACTAAACCATCGGTATAATGTAGTACTGGTCCCACTGGGCGTGCCAGAAACTGTTATCTCCTAGAAATGCACCCTATGCACAGTTATAAAAACTGAGCTTTCCAGAGAAACATGGGATCATTTCAAAGCTGTGGGTCACCTAAAATTGAAATGAACCTCCGGAGAAGGCCGGCTTCCTTTGGTATCACCTAAACTACTGATTCTGTAAAGGAAAAGGGAGGAGTTCATAAAAATAAAATTAAATACTATGGTGATACACCGAATTAACAAGAAATCATGAAATGAAAACAAGATGAACATACACTGGGAAACTAATGGTAGCTATTTCACTTACTCAACATAACCTCTTTAGACTTATGCATCATTCTTAAAAGGCTTGATCTACATATATATCTTAAGAAGGAAAGATAAATTTCACAGCTTTAAGGTATGAATGCAGACTAAGAACACACAATTGAAAACTTGCATAAGCTAAAAATACAGAAATGAGAGTAGTTTGGACATTAACACTAGCTTCCAAGGTAAACTCTGTGTTGTATTCCAAATTCCAGTTGAATTACAAAACATACATTGGCTGAGAGAGGATTGCTAAAAACCACTAACTCTTCTGAATGCATAGTCCGAACTCGTTTACAAAGAGGCAAAAATGCCATATGTACAAAAAGATACCAACCCCTTAGGGCTTAGAAAATATTAGCCTCCAGAAAAAATATCCCCTTAGATCTTTTGAATGAAGTTAATGCTGTATTAAACGCGCGTCCCTGCTATCCATGTCGGTGAAGAGTTGCTCCAGGAAAGGCCTCCTTGATCTTTTGGCAACTACCGCATTCACTTTTGGTCTTCGTGTCTACCTTCGAATCTCATTATCGAGCTGCTTTGAATGCTTCTGAGCTCAGAGCCAATCCACGTCGCTTTCACTCTGTATCTTCTTGGCACCGGTCAAACTGCCAACAGTCCGCCTGTAGCTCCCCTTGATTGGTCGAACAGATGCCACACAAGCTACTTCAGGCGGTCAAAAGCTCTTCATCAGAATCACATCTCGGTGAGACACTATAAGTGTCTCGCCGATGCGATTATGCCCCTCTGCAACTATCGGCATAACATTAAACCATCGATGAGAGTTCATAGCGAGCCCAAAAGTCATACCGATATCCATAGTGGTCGTCGAGACAATGGCTATCGGGAAGACCTTTTGCCGAAGGCAATATCCTTTAGCGAGCTCATTTCTTTATCTGTCGGCAAGACCCTAGGGGGTCGGGAAGACTTCATGCCGAACTCCCATCTTGTCGCCGAAACCGCTTCTTGTCGGCCAGATATCATGCCGAAGTCAACTCCGTGGCCAGGAGTCTTACCGATTCCAAATGTCCATTCGGCAAGACCTTACACCAAGCGCCAAACATTACATTGAGCCCCCTTTTGTTTCGGCGAAACCAACCTTGGTCGGGGAGACATCTCCCCGAAGACATCACCACTTGTCGAGACCACACCATGTCGGCAAGACATTTTGCCGAAGCTTTTTCCTTTGCCGACACCGCTTCACTTCGGCGAGACCTCACTCTGAAGTCAACACTTTCTCCCTGAAGACAGCCTTGTGAACAACTGTCGAGGAGACCTTTATCTATCGACAAGTCATCATGGCGGGTTCCATTAGTCATACCGAAGGTTCAAAACATGTCAGCGAGACAAACAAGCATCGGCAAGAAATTTCGCCAAGCTCAAAACATTTCGGCAAGCTCAGACCACTTGTACACAACAGTCGGCGAGACCCATCGGGTCGGGGAGACTTCTTTCCAAAGTCACAACATTATACCAAAGCCACCCACTTCGACGAGACCTTACTCTGACGCCGAGACTTCTCCCTGAGCTTAATATTACGCCGAGAGCTCCACTCTTTCGGTGAGACATCATTGATCAGCAAGACTTCACTCTGAAGCCCCCTAGTTACACCAAAGCCATCACCTGATGACCTCCTTCTTCGATATAGTCGGCAAGACCTCCTAGCGAGGTCAAAATCTTTCAGCGAACTTAGACCATTTCGGGGAGACTTTGCTTGGTCGCCAAGACATTTCAAAAATGAAAAGAACCCCTTCTAGTCGGCGAGACATCTGAAAGGTCTTGGAAACTCTCCTTAGAGGATTTTCATGCCGAACTTGATTGAGGCAGGCTTTCCAACTGAGCTCCTTGTGACTTAGCATCAGATGCATGATTTAATCCTGCACAATAACATCCCTGTTGGCGTAAAATCTAACACCTCTGGAGTGCAGGTTTGTACAGACAGCTATGTACACTACGCAATGAGTGCTCTTCAAATTAGGAGGGGAAGCTCCCTCGTTGTGCTAGAATGCATGGAAAAGAAAAGTAATCTAAGTCCTATCTTTTTGTTCTCAACTGGAAGAGGCACAAGGTTAAGAAAACCAAGAACGTTGCAGCTAAGGATTTTCTGGTTTCGCAGATCATTAACTACAACTAAGCTAACTACTTTAAATCTATCCAGTTTCCTCAAGAAAACAGAGCATGAGGAAATGGAGCAGGGTTTGACTAACTGACGATAAACCAGTTTAGATTCTCTACTTGAAGGCAAGGTCGCACAACTATCATCTCAATCTAAACAAGCTTATTGGGCACAAAACAGATTTAAGAATTTACCATGACAATCTTATGAAACCCTATGTGGCATAACACTTGATCAAAATGGTAAAGACTTCACAAAACAGCTTTATCACTACAATCTCACAAAACCCTATGTGGCATAACCCTTGATTATAATGATAAGACTTCACAAAACAGATTTATCACCGTAATTTCTCGAAACCCTATGTGGCATAACGATTGATCACAATGGTAAATATACATAAAACAGATTTATCATCTCAATCTCTTGAAACCCTATGTGGCATAACAATTGAGCTCAATGGTAAATATGCACAAAACAGATTTATCTAAACTATGGAAAGAATTCACCATTACAATCTCTTGAAACCCTATGTGGCATAACAATTAATCGTAATAGCAAAGACACATGAACAAATACCAAAAGAGCAATATTGAGGGCAAGGTAGGCGCAGCATATATTTCTCTCTCCAGCAAAAGTTATTTACAAATGAGCATAAGCTCTTATTTATATACATCAAGGTGTAGGGAACCCTAAAATCACCTTGTGTCATCTACAGTTCTTGCAATGCACGCAAGTCTTGCTGCCAAACCCTAATGAAGTAAACTATACAGTCAACTGGGAAACTACCATCAGTTAACCGAAACATTTAATCTAAAAATGGACAATTGTGCGAGCATGCACGTCCTTATTGAAAGCATGTTAACTGGAAGACTACCATCAGTTAACGTAAAAACCCTAAAAGAAACTCCAAGTGTGAAAGGCGAATCTCAGAATAGATATGCATGTGATGACAACATCGAGTTAACTTGAAAGGGTAACAGCAAGTTCAACTCGTGTGTGTAATGTCTATCCTGAGAGGTGGGAACTGAAGTTCACTATGTGTGATCTCGAACAATCAATCCCTCAACGAGATTGTTAACTGTATCAGCATTTGAATGTCAGCAATTTGAGCAATTTTGGCAATCTTTGCACACTCAAACTAGCATTTCACTGACTCATAACTTTGGCGGCTTCGTAACTGAAGTGATGAACATTATCTCTTTTGCAGCTTGATACAAAACGGTCTCAGCTTTTCTAACAAAATCATGAATTAAGACCGATTTGGTCTTGAATTCAGTCTGTGTGTACTGTACTCTGAAAAACTCGCCTGTTGACTGTGAACATGGCTATATTCTGACAACTTTTCTGGAAAACTAAAAATAGCCTGCTGAGGCTAAAAATAGCCTTTCGAAGAGTTATTTTCAGCGAAAATCTGAGATATGGGTTTTGTCCAGAAGAAGATTCTAAGACAACCCAGAATGTCAGATTTGCAAAAATTTGACTTCTACTCGACCATGCAAGGAATTTTCAGTTGAGAAAATTAGAGCCTCGAGAACTGATGCTCTGGAGTAAATTTTCCTGAAAAATTATGGCACATGGGTTTTCTCGAGGAAGCTATTCTGAATCAACCCAAATGATTTGTTCTGCCAAAGGTCGCCAATTCTTTAAACATGCGAAAGAATTTAAACAAGAAATAGAAGAATTTAAGACAGAAGAAAGAAGTTTTTAGTGCTCTGCTTCTGCTAAAATCGCCATCTTGTCTGAAGTTTGCTGATAATTTTGACTTGTATCTGCAAAGAAAATGTTTTGATGTCTTCGCCAATGATTGTTGATGAAGAATTTGCCTTTGGTTTGCTAAAATTCGCCTTTGCTTGAGAAATACGAATTTCTCTTGAAAATACGCCTTGTGAATGAAGAAAAACGAATTTTGCTTGAAAATACGCCTTTGCTTTGAAGAAAAACGAATTTCTCTTTAGCTTTGTGAATAATAAATGAAGATGGCGCCATGCTAAAAGAAGATGAAATTCGCATCAATCTGATAACTACAAGAATTCAAAACCCTGACAAGAATAGAAGATCTCTAATTGGTTGCCTTTCAGTTGAACTGCCACTGACTGGAAGTTTGGATTTAAATAAATAATAAAATATCTATTATCATGCAATTAGCAAAGGTGTCAAAAAATAGAAAATCACCATTTTATGCTGAAATTGCAAATATTCTGAACTTCAGTTGACAATTTTGTTGAAGTCTTAGGATTCACCGTCGGGCTTCACCGATTCCGACAAGTCATCTCTTGAGCTCATAGGCGTTCATTTGCTCAAGATACTTCACTTTTTATTAACTCCCTATTTTATAGCTGACAGCACTGTCACGACTGGCCAACTTCAACACTGATTTCCGGATGACCGGGTGATGCTGAGACTGATCTGAGATATTCAACGGAAAGCCTACTGAACAAGGAAGAAATGTCTGCTGGGAGACACTACTGCAAAATCCATCGTTTAATAACCTGAAAAATTAGGCGCCCCTGATTAAATTCATTTACGGGTTCCAGACTTAGCCATTTTCCTAAACTGCCATCTGACACTTCAAATGGCTGCTGACGGTGAACGGTGAACCCTGCTGACAGGAAACGAAGCTCACTGCATGCCTGGAGACATTCTGCATCCAACGACTGTATACATGACCTCTGAAAAGTTCATTAAGGGCCTCAAAAGTAAAAGCGCCCCTGGCTCTTAGTTGCACTGAGGTCATTTTCACGAAAGTTGAACTTTCATCCAAGTACCCTACTTTGATCTCTGATATCTGGAGCTGGGATGACCCGATTCAGGCACTATCTATTTTAATGGACAGCCAAAAGGGCCCACAAGAGAAGTCTCTAGAGGCGACGAGGCAAGAAAACTGCTTCTAAGACCTCAAAAACTCCAGTGCGTATTTTATTTAAAATTACCAATCCAGACTAAGCCATTTTCCGGACATCATCACTTTGTAGTATTACACTAAAGACCTCGCATGTACGAGTGTTTGCCAAATCCCGAAAGCTGATGGCTATGCTCATTGGATACATAAAATGATTACGCTCAATAGTCGTGAAGACTTCGAACGTGAACGGGCTCATCTGACAAGTCTAAAGGCTAGGCACCTCTGGACTGTGGAAATACACTGAAAATCGTTTGTTAGTTCGCCCGTGAAATTACGTGCTTGGTAGAATCTCTGCCACGACCACCTGGAACATCGGATTGACAAGCAAAATGGTGCGTTGCGGAGCTAGGCTAGAATATTACTGATGTTAAGAAGACTCTGTCTGCAAATTTTGCCATCTGGAGGGTCCTTTAAGCCAGCGCCCTTGGGCTGTACTTGCACTGGGAACAAACGGAGAAGCTCATAAACGTGAAAACTCCATTTTAAGCTGATTTTTGGACGACTGCTGCCGGAATTCTGAAACTCGGATGACTACGTTTGATATCTCGTTGGATAAACAGACTAGTCGTGAACAGATTGACTGTATCCGCCATCGAAAATGCCAAGATTTACCCCCTCTCTAAGATGGGCGCCCTCAGGCTAGAGGCACGCTTTTGCCTGAAAAAGACAAAATTTTCACATTTGGAACTTTAGGGATTTCAACTTCTAACGTTGTTTGCCGGAGCTGTGAATCTCGGAAAGCTTTGCTGGATAGCTCATCGGATAGCTAGACCAATTCTGAAGAGATTGACTGGATTCTTGAACATTTTCAGCAAGATCTTGACCTTCAACAAGTTGGGCGCCCCTGGGCTATACTTGCACTTTCTGACTTTTCCTTTGAAAAATCTTCATAAATTGACCATTGAAAACTTTGCTTTGATCACTGAAATCATCCTATGCAACATGAAATACCGTCTTGAGATGCTCCTCTATCATGAAAAGCTCCATTTTGAGTCTCTGCGTCAGGTTCTGATCAATATAACTGACTTTAACTGACAAACTATTGATAAAAACTCCATGCTTGATATTGCCCATAACTGTATTTTACAACATTTTAACAAAGTGTAGACTTTTAAATGCAAAATGCCTTGATGAAGCAAAAAATTTGATTTGGGTACAACAATCCCCATTTGGCCTTCATGAACACTTGAAACCTAGATTGCCCAACTGATTTAACCCGTAGGTGAAAATTGGGCAACATGAGATTAAAGTTAACGCTAGCTTTAGCAAACGTATGGACAAATGATTCCAAGCAAGACATGACGATGATGTGAGAGGGTTGATTGCCTTCTACCAATTGCGCCATGCCAAAAGATAGTTTGATGTGTAACGTGATGATATTTTGTATGGAGCACTACCTATTTGATGGGCCATGTTCTCATTTAGCTAGCCAACATTTTGGAAAGTTTGAGCATGCGAAAGGAACGATGGAGAGTTGAAAAAGTTGTGGGAATTCGCTATTGATAATCGTTTCTAGCGTGGAGTCTTATTGGGAGTTAAATTGTAATGTTCTCTTTTCAACCATAATTGGTTTGTGAACAATTAGTCTATTTTCCAAGTTTTCCCACAGGCTAATTGGTGAGCAATGGAGAACTCCAAAGTTCTTGGAGAGCACAAGACTAGTCAAGCAATGGTGTTGTTCATGACAGTGAGTTCAAATGCTCATGTTGAGCCTCATGCTGCTTTCAAAATACAATTTCGGCCTTTTGGGAGCTCTACAAACTTCTTGGACAAGCATGTTATTTTTAGACAATCGCTGAGTTGCTTCAATTCATCATCCCAATTCCTTAGTGGCATTTTGGTACATGATCAAAATATCATATTTGTCTTCTTTTCATGCTTTCTACAACTTGGGTAATTTATTTAATTAATTAAATAATCATAACTTAAGTTGTGCTAAGGAGGAAATGTTAGAAAGGCATCTAAGGTATAATTATTTATTTAAAAGTGTTTTAAGTTGCGCCTACAAGGGGATGCCTAGGTACAAAGGGGGTCTTTTGCACATAATGAATTATTTAATTTGAAAAAAGTGTTTGCGAAGGAAATAGGGAGATTATTATTTTATTATTATTATTTTCCTTCTAAAATGTTATAAAAGGAGGTTGAGAGCTGATTGTTAAGGTTAGCCATATTATGATATTTGTTTCCACTTCAAAGAGAACCTATGTTCATCTCCAATTTTCTTGAGGACGAAAACCCTCTTAAAAGTACTAGATTTGGGAACGAAAAACCCCCTAGCTAGTTTAGGTGGCTTCATATAGAGGTCACAGCCATGTCTACAAGTGTAGTTTTAATTGGTTTCTTCAAAGATGGAGGCATTCGATGTGCTTTCATGGGTTTTTTTTGGTGTTGCTAATATTGTTGGTTATTCAGTTTGATGAATTTTAGGAGGAGCTTGGTGGGGAGACTGTACCACCATACTGTTGAGTCATACCTATAGCTGGGCATGAGATTTTAGAGGATCAAGTGCTGCCTTTTTCTCCAATTTGACTAACTCTTGGGTGTCACCCAGCCTACGTGATCACATTCCTATCATTTTTGGGTTGTACTTTGGTATTTGCATGGTCTAAAGGAGCCTGTACATCTTACTATACCTATTATTCCCATTGTTGAAACCTTGTTTCAAACCTACACACGCTTCAGTATGCCTATCATTCTATGTTGAGATGTCTTAAGTGTTTTGGGATGAAAAAAAAAATTTAAGTATAAGTGACATTAACATATGGACATTTACTTCCTTGTACTTCAAGTTATATTTCATTTAAATAGTTTTAGGATGTTTCAGATGTGTTTCTGATCTCTAGGAATTACAATGCAAATTCTAGTTTTTGGAGGATCTTTTAATTTTTTAGTCTTAGTCAAATTTCAATAGTTAGCAATTTATAGTGTGCTCTTAGTGTGTTCAGTTTTCATTTGGTAGTTTATCAGCTGCAAACAAGTGATATCAGGCCTGCAATCAGCTCCCCATGTCATCTATCTAAGATATTCTTTTGTTGGGTAATTCAATATTTTGTTATCCATGTTCTTTGGTTCATTTTGGGTTGTTATCCATGTCATCTATCTAAGATATACATCCTTAAGGAGCTTTGAGGATGCAGTTATTATGACTTTGCAAATAGATGTTTTTTCCATTGCAAATAGATATGATGAAGTTGTTGGCGTTTAAATTAGCACCTCTGGAGTGCTGATTGTAAACGTTCAGCTATTTCAAATGTTTTGCAACACTTCTTCATTATTTAAAGAGGAGAAGTCCCTCTCTGCTGGGAGCAATGCGTAAGGAAGGGAAATGTAAACTAAAGTTCCTATCTTTTGTAATGTCCCCTTTTTGACAGGCACCAGCTATTTGTTTTTTTTTAGCCTTAAATTATCCCCAGGGGCTAAAAAGGGAAGAAATAAGGGGAATATATTAGATTAATTACTTATAAGGTTATTAAAAAAATAAAAATTAAAAAGTAACCTTATATTTAATTAATTTAATATTAAAGTGACTAAAAATAATAAAATATCAAAAAGTCACTTAAAACAATAAAATAATAAATTATTCTAGAAGCTTCTTGAAGTCACTTGTGAATTCTTTATAAGGAGCTTTTGGAGGGCATTTGAGACATCTTGAGTTACATATTCATCTACTTGTGTTGAAGCTTGAATGCTTGAATACTTGCCTGAGGGTTTGAATACTCTAAGGTGCCAATTTCGGTTGTGAGATATCAACCCTAGTTGGGAGTGGAGGAAGATACTTCAGTCTTCTTCATTTGGACTTAAAGCAATCATTGAAATCAATTTTGGAGTGAATTTGGGTTTATTCTGAGGTCTGCAATTTTGTTACAGTCTGCAAATCAGTCATGGAGAAGTTGCATTTTCATTTCCAGCTCACAAATAAGTGACCAGAATTTTATGGGTATTTGAGGGATCAATTGCTCTGAGGTCAACAACCATTTTTATTGCATTTTGGAGGGACTTACAGCTGGGAATTATTTTTATTTATCTGACTATCCAAGCAGCAGGGGCGGCTCCTTCAAGGGGGACGATTTTGTCAAGAAAGTTGCCAAAAAAAAAATTCCAAATAAATTCTCAAAGGGTCGCCTTGCACCAAGGAAGTTTGGGACAGCATTTTGGAAAGCAAACATGGCTGCATCAAGGAGAATCGAATGATTCTTTGGGAGCTGCAATCTTATTCCAGGTTCCATCGATTTCATCTAGTCATCGTTGTAATGTCAATTATTGCAAATAATAGGATCTGCATTTGTTAGGGAAGGTCATATGTTAGTTCTATGCATTGTAATCATTTAAATCAGTTTGTAAATGTTACATGGCTGCCATTGAGGTGTAATCAGATTTGCATAGATTACTTTGTATGCCAAGAGTCTTGGCTAAGATAAATATAGATTGCATTCTCTTTGTAACAACATAAACATTGCAATATATATATTGGAGTTATAAGGGTTCATGGCAATTGTTTGTCTTAATGATAAAGCTGGTTGCACAACATTTGTTTGATAAAATGTCTCATTACATAGTTTCTTCATAGGTTGCATGCCAAGTGCTTGTAAAAATACCTCTTGGCTGTAGGTGTGCATCTCATATCAGAATTACATGTATTTGCATTTGAAAAAGAATAAAAAAGAAGTTGCACATCATTTAGTCTTTCAATTAGTTACTTTGCAATTATTTGTATGCATTAAACTATCATTGGCATCAACAATCAAATCAAATCAAACAAACTGAAATAGGACATCAGCAAACTGAGGTTGCAAGGAAAGTGTTTGACATAATTACCAAGGCAGAAAAACAGGGACAAAACATCAGATTTGTCAAGACACTTTACAGTGGTATCAGAGCAAAAGTTCCTGCCATCCTGTGCGGGTTATGAGTGAAGAGGTTCCAAACATTCCAATCATAAATCCCTTGGACAGTTTCTATAACAGATCAAAGAAGGGTTTAAGTCCATTTGAGCTCATGGAAGAGAGCAGTACTCAACACATGCTTAGTGATCTTGCAAGAGGACAGCAAGAGATAGCAGATGAATTGGCTAGAAGAAGAGAAGAGGCAGCTAGAGGAAGAGAAGAGCTAGCACTCATCCTTAGACAGCTGATAAATAATAGGAACAATGGAAATGATGGAAACCATATCAGAACTAATGGGCAGAATGGTCACAATGGAGGTCAAGAAAACAATGATACAGCTCAAAGTAATGTTAGAGCAGCAAGTAGAACCACTCCAAGGCTTCTTATGCCTTCATTTTTGAGAGAGCAAGGTGCTGCAAATCAGGAACAGCAAGCAAGAGAAGAGGGATATGGCGATTTTTTGAGGGAATACAACTCCTTAGGTGATGACTTCAAGGCTGCTATGTCACTAGTGGACTTTTGTGGTCTTAAATTGAGAAATAGACCAAGGAACAATCAGCGGGGAACACAAAATCAAGACTTGCAGCGAAAGGTGGGAAAACTAACTATACCCTCATTTGATGGTAGTAACAAAAGTACAACCAGAGCTTGGGTTCAGAAGCTTGACACGTATTTGCAGCTCAATCCTATGTTGGAAGCAGAGGCTATCAAGTATGCCACACCCCATTTGGAAGGTGAAGCACATGAATGGTGGTACCATGGGCTTGTCACCTTAGGGCATGCTAACATTACATCATATTTAGAATTCACCCAGAAGCTCATTGACAGATTTGATCGTAAGGATCCTGAACTCCACTTTAGAGAATTAGCACAACTCAAGCAGACTAGTTCAGTGGATGCTTACATTACAGAGTTCCAACGGTTGGCAGTCATGGTAACAAACATTTCAGAGCAGCGGTTGGTTATGCTCTTTATTGAGGGGTTGACAGAGCCTCTTCGTGGTTGGGTTAAGGCCTTCAAACCAGATTCTCTCCAGGATGCTATCATGAAGACTAGAGACATGGAATATTCTACATCCAGCATCAAGGCTCCTTCCAAACCTTTCACATCCCATAAGGACAAAGGCAAGAAGTCATTCCAGAAGAAGAATAATAAGGTGGACTTTGATGAAGCCTATAGGCAGGAGTGTAGGCTCAAGGGGATTTTCTATCATTGCAAAGAGAAATGGTCTAGTGGACATCGTTGCCTAGGGAAAGGCAAGGCTCACTTAATTGAGGTAATATCAGATGATGAGAGCAGTTCTGAGGAAGAAGAACCTCAAAAAGAAGACAATAATAGTTCTGATGAGGAGATTCATGATGATGGCAAGAATGAAATCATTGCCTCTATTTCCAGTGCTCCTAAGTTCAGCTCTTTCAAAGTTCGTGGGGTTCTACAAGGCCATCAGATAGCAGTATTGATTGACAGTGGAGCCACTCATAATTTCATTGATGCATCGTTGGTAAATAAGCAACAAATTCCTCTAGAGGATTTTGAGGGATTCAGTGTAATGGTGGCTGATGGGCGTAGGATAGCTTGTACTCAGTGGATTCCACAGTTGTCTATTACAATGGACAACCATACAGTTACAGATGATTTCTACGTGGTAGACTTGGGTGACATTCATGCCATACTTGGGGTCCAATGGTTGCACTCGTTAGGGAAGTACTCACAGAACTTCCAAACCATGGAACTCAAGTTCAAAGATGCTGATGGGCGTAGGGTGGTGCTTAGGGGTATGGCGTCTAAAGCACCTAAGATTGTTTCAGCTAGACGTATGGAGAGCATTTTTTGGCATGATGATATAGTTTGGGCAGCGGAGTGTGTAATCACTCCTAAGGAATCCACAGACTCAGGACAGCCAGTTCACGTTGACATCAAGGAGTTATTGGGAAAACATGACAGGGTTTTTGGTGAGATACCCCCAGGGAGGCCACCAGACAGAGGCTTTGAGCACACTATTGAGTTAGAAGAAGGGGCCAAGCCAGTGATTACCACCCCCTATTGTCATCCCAAGAAATTTAAGGATGAGATCGAGAAAGAAATCAAGGAATTGCTTGATATGGGACACATTCGTCCAAGCTCCAGCCCTTTCGATTCTTCAGTAGTCTTGGTGAAGAAGAAAGATGGGACAATGAGGATGTGTATAGACTACCGTGCTCTCAATAAGAAAACAATCAAGAACAGATACCCGATACCCAGGATTGATGAGTTGTTGGATGAGTTACATGGGGCAGTTTACTTTTCAAAGATTGATCTTCGATCAGGTTACTATCAGATTAGAGTTCGGGAACAAGATGTGCATAAGACTGCTTTCCGATGCCATTATGGACACTATGAGTTCTTGGTGATGCCATTTGGATTAACTAACGCACCCGCCACATTCCAGTCTTGTATGAATCATATCTTCAATAAGCAATTGCGTAAGTTCCTCTTGGTATTCTTTGATGATTTGCTCATATATAGCAAAACGTGGGAAGAACACTTGCAGCAGCTTGATGAGATTCTCACCATCATGGAGGAGCAGTCCTTGTACGCTAAGGCTTCGAAATGTGAGTTCGGCCTTAGAGAGATTCTTTACTTGGTGCACGTGATCAGTGCAGAGGGTGTCCAGGTCCACCAAGAGAAAATACAGGCTATTCTCGACTGGCCCACACCTCGGACACTTACGGAGCTACGGGGCTTCTTTGGTCTGTGCAATTATTACAGGCATTTTGTTAAGGGATTCTCACAGTTGGGGGCACCTTTGACAGATTTGACCAAAAAGGGTGCATTTAGCTGGACAGTAGAGGCACAGCGAGCTTTCGATAAGCTCAAGGAGGTGATGAGTAGTTGTCCAGTGTTGGCACTTCCAAATTTCACACAACCTTTCATTCTTGAGTGCGATGCTTCAGGGGAAGGTATTGGCGCAGTATTGATGCAGAATCGACACCCCATCACCTTTGAGAGCCGTAAATTGAGGGGATCTGAGAGACTATACTCCATCTATGACAAGGAGATGCTCACCATTATGCATGCCTTGGCAAAATTCAAACAATATCTAGTTGGGGCAAACTTTTTGGTGAGGACAGATCATAACAATCTCAGATACTTCTTAGAGCAGAAGGACTTGAACGAGAGACAGCAGAAGTGGGTTAGTAGGATACAGGCATATGATTTCGATATCGAGTATGTAAAGGGGAAGAACATAGTTGCAGATGCCCTTTCCAGGAGGCCTTCAGCTTGCTCACTTTCTGAGATTTCCACAGATTGGAAATCCATCTTGTTGGTGGAATACTCCAAGAATAAATTTCCTTGTGAGTTGATGGATGGATTGATTCGGGATGACAGGTACAGGATAGTGGATGATGTGATTTTCTACAAGGACAAGATCTACTTGGTGCCGGAATCAAAATTGAAGGAGAAAATACTACAAGCTTTCCATGATACACCCCTAGCAGGCCATCAGGGCTACTTCAAAACATATAGACAGGTTAGAGAGAGGTTTTCATGGAAAGGCCTCAAGGATGATGTGTTGAGGCATGTGAAGGAGTGCGTGACTTGTCAGTAGAATAAGTCAGAGCATACACATCCAGCTGGGTTACTACAGCCTTTGCCCATTCCTGAGCAAAAGTGGGAGAGTATTTCTATGGATTTCATCACAGGCCTACCCAAGGTACAGGGGAGAGATAGAGTCTTTGTGGTGGTGGATCGGTTAACGAAATACGCACACTTCTTTGCTATTCCGACAGAGTACAGGGCTCCTCAGGTGGCTGAGCTATTTTTCAGAGAGATTTTTAGATTGCATGGGCTACCTAAGAATATAGTCAGCGATAGGGATAGCAGGTTCATGAGTGCTTTTTGGCAAGAGCTGTTTAGACTGGCAGGCACTGAGTTGACACCAAGTACAAGTTATCACCCTCAAACAGATGGGCAAACAGAGATTGTTAATAAGTGGATTGAGGGGTACTTGCGTAACTATGTAGCAGGACAACAGCGGGCTTGGATTAGGTGGTTGCATTTAGGGGAGTATTGCTATAATACCACACACCATATGTCCATTGGAATGAGTCCTTTCCGAGTCTTGTACAGGTATGATGCACCCTCGTTCATAGAGATGGCTTTTGGTGAGAGTAGGGCACCCAAAACCAAAGATTGGATTCAAGAAAGTCAGGATATATTGAGGGAACTCAAGGATAATCTAATAGTGGCGCAGAATCAGCAGAACACATATGCTGATAGACATAGGGTTGAGCGCAGCTTTAAGGTTGGTGATATGGTATATCTATGATTGCAGCCCTATAGACAATCCTCTCTTAAGAAGAGTGGAGTAGAGAAGCTAAAAACCAGGTTCTACGGTCCGTACAGGGTTACCAGGAGGGTTGGGGAGGTAGCATATGAGTTAGAGCTGCCTGCGAGTAGCAAGATTCATAATGTATTTCATGTCTCATGCCTCAAGAAGGCATTAGGTCAACAGGTTATCTCTTCTACGGATCTTCCACCACTTGATGATGAGGGACATTTGGTCTTCGTGCCTGAGGAGATCATTGATGTCAGAGAGAGGAAATTGCGGAACAGAGTGATTAAGGAGTACTTGGTGAGATGGAAGGATCTGCCCGCAGAGGACGCCACATGGGAGAACAAGCAGCTTTTACAGCACCCGAGTTTGCAATTGCTTGAGGACAAGCAATTTCGGGAAGGGAGGACTGTAATGTCCCCTTTTTGACAGGCACCAGCTACTTGTTTTTTTTAGCCTTAAATTATCCCCGGGGGCTAAAAAGGGAAGAAATAAGGGGAATATATTAGATTAATTACTTATAAGGTTATTAAAAAAATAAAAATTAAAAAGTAACCTTATATTTAATTAATTTAATATTAAAGTGACTAAAAATAATAAAATATCAAAAAGTCACTTAAAACAATAAAATAATAAATTATTCTAGAAGCTTCTTGAAGTCACTTGTGAATTCTTTATAAGGAATATGGAGTTAAATCAATGAAAGTATCCCTCCAAAATAGACATCCACAATTAGTGGAGATCTAAGATCCACAAATCATGGAAGCCAATTAGACATCCTTAATCAGTGGGATCTGACAATGCATGATTTAAGGAATATGGAGTTAACTTGGAAAGGGGAATCAAGTTAACTCCAACTACATTTAATGTCATCTTGAATTGACTTGGAAAGAAGCATCAAGTCAAACTCAAGTATCATAAATGCCACTTGGAGGGTAGGACATCCTTCCTAGGTGTCTGACACCTCATCATCACTTCCGGTCAACAGCTCCTTGATCTGTGTTGACTTCTTCCGTTTTCGGATAGTCAATGTTTTGATGACACGCCGTCTCCTCTTCTTGTGCAAGTTATTGCTCTTGGTAACTTTTGGCAGCTCCATGCTTGGAATGACCTCTTCGCAGCTGGCAAGCCAAGGTGCTTACTGCCACGCGGGAGGTGGTAATATTGGTCTTTTTGCTGCAAGATCAGTCTTTCTTTCTTCTTCGTACAGAGTAATTGCTGCAGGTCTCCACTGAGCGGGACATGTATTCTTTTCAGAGATAAACATCCATAGACTGCTGATGATGTCCGTTTGCTCTCCAACAATGTGTGTAAGACCTGGTTGGAGAGTTGTTGGTGCAAGGTCTGGTTGCTCAATTGGAGCCCAAGGGTGCCAAATTGTCATCTGTGAAGAAGAACTTGCCTGTTGACTGTAAACATCTGACGTGTTCGCATTAACTCAAAACCCCCGAAAATAGCCGAGAAGTATTTTTCTCCGAAAAATCTGGCATTAGCGGTTTTGCCCAGCCACGTCGAACAAGTTTAGTTCCTCTAATTTTGATTCAAACTTTTTGGAAACCCCAAAATAGGGCAGCAAGGCCATTTCTTTTCGAAATTTGACGATGGGTTCTCCGAAAAATTATGCCGATCTAACGTTGATCCGGATTCAGCGTAGCCTCATTACCTTTTTGAAATGTGAGAAAAACCTAAGACAAGAGAGGAAGAGATTAAGATGGATTGGAAGTTTTTATCCTCACTCTCCGAGAAAATCCGGTCAATCCAACCTCAGATTAGCAATCTTCTTCTGCTTCAGATCTGCAAGAAATATCGAAGAACGGATGAAAACCTTGGCCAAATCTGTAAATGGCGTCCTTGAGAGCTTATGGCTGTTCTTGATCATCAACCTGCAATGAAATAATGAAGTGGGATGTCTATACCTTGATTACATAGACTCAAACCTTAGATCCACAAGTTTGGGGACCTAACTCACGATCAAAAGTGATTTTGGCTTTATCTAAAGTTCAAAAAGGTGATTTTCACTGATCGTGGAGTGTTTTAGCCAAGTTTTGCTCAAAAATATCTTGACTTTAGTCAACAACTTGACCTTTGACTTCTTCAAGGCGTCCCTTTTGATTTTTGCAAGTTTTTTTATTATTTTCTCTCTTGAACAACCAGTTTGATCCTGAATCCGGCTTGATCTGTTGATCCTGAGATGATGCTGACACATTCACTGTTGAGCTGGATTTGACCTGAAGAGGAGTGCTTGGGAGGCATGATGGGAAAAAGCTGAGTTTAGGGCTTCAAAAGAAAAGGCGCCTTTTCCAAGAAAGGGTGCCTTTTCCAAGAAAGGGCGCCTTTTCCAAGAAAAGGCTCTTTTGCTAATACCTTGGTGAATTTTCGAACTTCGTTCTTCAGCCTTTTGAAATGACCTCTCGTACTTTGATCTGGATTTCTCGTTGATCGGAGATTCAGATGATTTTGCTTGATGTCTCATCAGGTACCCAGCTCTGTTATGCCAAAAATGACCGACTTCAGAAAACCTAGATCTCAATTTAAGGTTCCTTTATTCAAGGGCACCCCTCCTTGGAAAGGGCGCTTTTGTCTTTTGGCCTGATCATCTTCATCTGAAAAGTTGCCTACTTTGATCTGGATTATCCGTTGAATGCTCTGTCAGATGTTGGTGCTTGCAGTTGCGTTTCCGAGATCTACTTGGGCGGAGAAGGTTATCCTAGGAAGCCTTTTGTCATTTATCAGCATCTGGAGGTCAAGAAGGAAGGGCGCCTTTCTTTTGGAAAGGCTCTTTTTTTTCTTAGAACTTCGCCGTTAATTGTGGTTTCCTAATATTTCTTCAACTGCTTCTTTTTGCTTTGTTAGCAGCTGCTTGTGATCTATTCATCGGATGATCTAGATGTTTGTTTCACTGTTGAGCCAGCAATCAAACGTCGAGAATGACTGCTTTGGATGATCTTACTGACTGCATTTGATCCTCAAAGATTATGGACGCCCCTGCTTGAAAAAGGCTCTTTTCAGCATTTTGAGTTCTCTCCTTCGTAACGTTTCCAGAGTTAGTCAAATTTTGACCTTTTTTCATTTTCAGGAATCTCCTTCATCAAACAGCATCATTTTTGACCTTTTCCACCATGGTTGTGTCGTTGAATCTTTTGAAGCTTAGCTTTCAGCACCTGGTACTGGCCAATCTGCCATTAATGGCTGCAGAGGTTCTAACTTTGTTCCTGAAAAATAGAAATAGACCCACCAGAGTAAAACATGTCTTTTGATGATTCCGACTTTGACCAATGTGATCGCGAGCCTTTTTATCCTATCAAAAACCATTTTCAATCATTTCGGAAGGTTCTATTTTCGAGGGTTTCCCTGAAAATAGGGGCGAAAAACCCTAATTTTCAAATTTTTAGAATTTTGCACATGTGTTCCTTGACAGAAACCCACCAAGATTCTATGATTGGTTTGACCTAAAACCGACTTAAAATGGCATTTTAACAAGATTTAGCTCAATTTATACAGAATGCCAAAAAATTAATTTTGGGTACAACAGAAGTCACACTTGCTATTGTGATTTGGTTTGATGCTTTGAGGAGTTATGTTGATGAGAATATTTTTGAGTTGTTTAGATTATTCTTCTTTGTTCTCAGAATGGTGATTGACATTGACATTGCAGATGTTGATTCCTCAGAGTTTATTGGGCATGAGACGCTGCTAGATTTTGATTCACTTCCTTCCATGTTCAACTTGAATTTCAGGCATGTTATCACTTTGAGGTTGCAAGGATGGTTTGTGCAATTATGGTGCAATGATTTCATTTTTATGATTAGAGTGGAGCAACATCAGCATGGTGGGACTTTCAAGAGATGGACTTGGGACCCTAGGATCCTCTTTGTTATGGTGGGATCAATTTGGAGTGTTGTGGCATTGCTTGAGGACAAACAATTTTGGGAAGGGCGGACTGTAATGTCCCCAATTTCGCCCTATGCTCTTCATTTGGATTTAGCCTATTTCAAGAAATCCGTAGGCTACTCAGATGTGCAAATTTAGGGTTTCCACTTTCAGTAAGTCTTGCTTCCAACTCAATTCAGCTTTCTGTTGGTTTTGAGGTGAACTTACTATTTTTGGCATTGGCTATTTTTAGTAAGTCTAATTTTCGCAGTAGCATCATCAGCAGCTCAGCTCAGGTCATCATGCTATTTTTGGTAATCCATCAGTTTCAGTATTGGCGTTGGTTTTGGTTATCTCCTTAGACTGAGTTTTATACTTAGTCAATTTCATGTTTTTAAGTTGTACCCCAATGCCTAGGATTGATGACTTCAAGTTGTTTCTAAAGAGGGGCCATTATGGGGTCTATTTGAGCATTTAATATTTTGATAAATGTTTTATTGTTGCAACTTGAAAATGGACACCTAAAGGAAGATGATAAATATTTTATTAATTCAAAAATAAAGTGAATATGTGAGAGGTGGTGTCCCTTGGGGAATTTGAACAATTTCTTGTTGGAGTGCAAGTTGCTTCATTTTCCCAACTGAAGCTTATTTATTGATGCTTTGAGCGTTCATTCTCATCTTTGGAAAAATATTGTAAAGTTATGCTGCTAGTTTGAAATCCAGAATCCGGCTA
Organism: Sequoia sempervirens; assembly: GCA_007258455.2. NCBI lineage: Eukaryota > Viridiplantae > Streptophyta > Pinopsida > Cupressales > Cupressaceae > Sequoia > Sequoia sempervirens. The sequence goes on along the minus strand of VDFB02000015.1, from coordinate 607,606,494 downwards.
AGGGAAAGCTTAGCAAATTTACTCCATTCTTCGGGCCTAAAACTATGGTTCCCTAGATGGTCTATTGGGAGTGTGCTTCATTCAGAAGTGCATATTGAGCATCAAAGTGAAGGAATTGGTGATTTTTATCAGTTTTGCACTTGCTGGTAGTTACACAACTGAAGTAGATTTTCATTTGCAGCTTTTGATATGAATTTATTTTGGTTATGGGTATTGACTCTCTTTCTTTCTAAGCACATGGCAACCAATCTTGGAGAATACCATATTTTATTTTGATATGTAAGATTTTTCCAAGCAAAATCACCCTTGCAGGCAGGCCGTACCTGTCAAGAGCACATTGGAATTCGTGCCAAATTAATAGTAGAGTTTTGATGCTCATTATTCATTGCAATTGGGGCGCCAACCTTCGAGAGAGTCACTGCATTTCGTTTCAATCAATTCGGAGGTATATTGATAAAGTTGTGAGCATTTGTTTGGTGTTTCTAATTGTTGATAGACATTTCCAGATTGCAGATTTATATATCAGATTGTTATAGTTTTCTGATTTTGGCTTCTAGCATCATTATTTGAGGGGTTTTTCATTCAAGAAACCATCATTTCATTGTATATTGTAATGATGGTAAAAACACTTGAAAATTGCAGTTATTTTTCATTGTAAAACTTAAAACAGTAGTACTATTTCAGTTCTTTAATTTGCTGCATTTTCTTGTAATTAATTCACATCATTGTAACCCTTGAATGGTTTACCGCCAGTGTGGATAAAGAACATTCTGGAAGCTTATCTCTCTTATTTGCAGCTATTTCTATTCATTGTAAAGCTAGTTAGTAGTACTAACGGCTATTTCATTTTATTGCTGCAATTTATACTTGATTACACTCCCACAATTGAGTGGTTGAGTTTTAAAATAAACATCTTTCTTGTTTGTAAATTCCCCCCACAAAATAAGTGGTTGTGTGGACTGTTTTCCCCCCACGAAATAAGTGGAAGAGAGGATTGAATGGCTGGCTTGTCGCCTTAATAATGTAATAATCTCACCAACTAAATAAGTGGAGTATTCCCACTGCTTGTAGATGTCTGCATCAGCAGATGAATTGTAATTTCAGTTCAGTTTATACCTAATGATCCTCTGACCATATGCTATCACCTCGCCCACATTGGGATCTTGGTGAACATTCTTGGTTAGAGTTACTTTCCATGCTGATTTGCATTTGGAGCTAACGCTAATTAGTAGTTTGATGCTGGTTTGTGTGTCTAATTTTGGGGAAAAAAGTAAGGGGAATATTTCATATTAACCTAGCAAGTAATTTATAAATCCAAGATAATACATGCGATTTTTTTCCATGATGTTTTATACTTGCAATTGATTTTTTTTAACCTGGCAAGTAGATTTTGTTATAATGTGTGATTTTTTGTATACTTGCAATATGACTATATTGTATTAGACTATATTTTTTTATATTATTATATTACAACAATATACACCATATATTATATGACTATATTTTGTTATACTTGCAATATACTTGTTTTATTATACTACTTGAGTTACTAAAGTCTGAGTATATACTTATATTTTGTTCATTTTAACTTTTTGAGTAATTTATAATTTTATATGTGATTTTGATCCAAGTTTTAATATATATGAGTTGCAAAATATAATAATATTAATTATATTGTCTTATATTTTATTTATTATCTAGGTTTTGATCCAAATTTTGGTAAATAGTTATAAATAATAAATATTAAATATTAAATAAGATATTCAAGACAAAATGTATAAAATTATAAATTACTCAAAAAATTAAAATGAACAAAAAACAAAAATGCACAGCTTAAAATATAAGACAAAAAATGGGAAAAGAAGAATGAGCATGCATATAGCATATATATATATATATAAAAACATAAGTGCATATTATGATATATATATAAAGAGAGAGCATATATAATTATGAACTTATCTGATAATCTGATAATCTTTATAATGTTTATTCTTTTGTTAAAAGTTTAAAACTTTAAAAGACAAAGTTGACACTTGCCAGTAACTGAATTGTAGTCAAATTCTTTTCAAATGTTCATAAATCATAAGCATATTACTGCCTTATTATGATGTGCCTTATTGTTTAACTTCGCTTTTTATCTCTTAATGTTTATATTGTGTCTCTTTTGCTAGGTATTTTGCACACGACCCAGCTAAAAGAATATGGCTTTTGCAAGTAAAAGGAGTGGTGGCAAACCAAGAGATCCTTGTTGGAAACATGGAACACCAGGTGCAGACATGGAGAGGTTATTTGCATCCATTGCACCAAGCCTCTATTTCGTGGCATAAACCAACTGAAATACCACCTTGCACAAATCCCTTGTCAAGATGTTACACCATGTACAGAGGCATCCGAAGAGGTTGAGAGGGAGGCCAAAGCACTCCTTGCAGCATTTGACCAAAGGAAAATAAAAAGAGAATAGCAAAGGCAATGGCAACCCCATATGCAGATTTCAGTTCTACAGGGTCACAAAGAGATATGTGGGGCTCTTCTTCTCTTGGGCCACCGATACGAGGGTCAGGAACTGGAAGTGTGCACAACCTCAATTCTTTTTTTTTATTCCACGTAATACTCCTGATGCACAACCTTCATTGGAAGGTACTTCTTGGAATAAAGAGTTGCAAAATGAGGCAAAGTTGGCATGTGTTAGATTTTGGTACAACAATATTTCGTTCAATGTTGCTTCTAGTCCTTTTTGGGAAAGATTGGTCAATGCATTGACCATGGCAAGGGGTTCAAGGCCCCAAGTCATCATGAGTTGAGTGGGCTATTATTGCAAAATGAGGTCTAAAACACACACTGACTAGTGTAGGAAAATAGGAGAATTTGGGAAAAGAATGGCTGCACCATTATATCTGATGGATGGACAGATGGCTGAAATAGGACACTCATCAACTTTTTAGTGGCTTCAAGGGGACAATCGGTTTTTCTAAAATCTATTGATGTCTCCAATGAAACAAAAAATGCAAAGACCTTGTGCAACATGTTGGATGAGGTGGTGATGGAAGTGGGGGTTCAAAATGTAATTCAAATTGTGACCGACAATGCAGTTGTATATGTGGCAGCTGGTAACCTTCTAATGGTGAGGCATTCAACATTACTTTGGAGCCCTTGTGTTGCCCACTGTCTTGACTTGCTCCTTGAGGACATAGGGAAACTAAGTTGGGTGAAGAATGTGGTTGAAGATGGAAAGAATATCACAAAGCACATCTACAATCACACACGGGTCCCTAAGTCTTAGGAGAGAGCACATTGATGGTAAGGATCTCATGCGATCAAGAGTCACATGCTTTGCCACCAATTTCCTCACCTTGCAAAATATTTTAGCTACATTGCCCAACCTCAAGCGCATGTTTGTGAGTGAAAGATGGTTGGAGAGTCCTTATTGCAAGAAGCCTAAAGCAGAGAAGGTCGTGAAGACAATTTTTGATGATAGATTTGCCAAACTAATGGAGGAGATCATCAATGTAAGTTTTCAAACTTTGATTGATGATTTATTTCTTTGCTTTCTAATATTACAATTTATTGATTTTGTTAAATTTTTTATATTTTAGGTGATAGAACATTGGTTAGAGTTCTATGATTGGTGGATGGGGATAAAAACCCCACAAGGTGTCATGTCCCCTCGCACAATCATGGATTAATCCACTTACATAGAAAATCGAAGGAGGAATGACCAAGTAATAATAAGAGATCAGAGATCAAAGGCATTAAAGAAAGGGAATGGAAGGATCGTTTATTTAAAGACAAATAGAGATAATTGAGGAATAATATTAACAAATGTTAATTACCTCTTAAGCGATGTTAGTTAAGGTCGCTAACAAAAAGAGATGTCCATTGGAATAAATGCATACAGTGAAGGGATGTGTCCCACAAGCCATAGGAGGTATAAGAAGAGACGAAATACAGTAGCAAAAGGCATCGATCAAGGAGATAGCGAATAAAGGGAAAAGATTCAGTACGAAGGTAGCAACATCGCTTCCTTAGGTATATCTCTGCCACTCAATATATATTGATCTGTTATGTTTATCTATCTTGTCTAATGAATTGTCCCAACGGCAAAACTGATATATCTGCATTAATCCATTAATCATGCTTACAGTGATTTAATTTATTCGCATTGATGTCTTCCTCATAACAAGAATTATAATCATCACTTCAATTCATAGTCTCAGATTTGTATATCTATTTTGTTTAAGTTGTCCTTAGGATTTACTGCCTTCATAAGCATCAATTCATTCTATTATGGATTAACAATTATCTTAGACAGCAACATGTTTTCATATGCATTAATACCAATTACCTTAGACATGGATTTATGTATTTCTATATATGTTACTATTCATGTATGATTAGAAAGATATAGTGTTTATAGCTATGATTGTGTCTTAGTATCAATGAATAGTAATGTAGTTGAATGTCAAAATCTGCCTGAAACCCTGCTTGGAGGAAGGGGCCTAGAGAGAGCGATACAGGTTCCACTTGTAGCTGCCCAATCCTAAGGAAAGGATGGGCCATGGAGGGGTGGAAGGGCCAAGACTGCTTAGAAGCTTCGTCTGTTCCCACAAGTGGGCAAAGTGTTTGCTAAGGTTGGGACATGGTTGGGGAAAGCAGCTACAAGTCGCCAACAAGGAATTGTGGTATACAACCTCTTAGATTGGTATATGGCTTCAGGCAGAACCACCATGTCACTCCTCCTAGTCACAATAGGTTGCATCAATGATAATCTATTAATGTATTGCTATGGATTAATGTTAACCAACGTATACATATGCATGTGTAAATGTGTTTATGGTTTTGAGTGCAGGTTTACCAGTCCGGATTACCATCATCAAGGAGTTATTCATTGATAAGGTGGAAGCCTTAACCCTAGTTAATTTAGATTGTGACCTATTGGAAAATTCTAGGGCACATTTTGGACTAGGGACATTAATGGGGTATCTATATGAGGCCATGGATAAGGCCAAAGAGCCAATTCAGCATCTATATGGGTCAAACAAGAGCAAATAAGAAACCATATGGCACATAATAGATCAGAGGTGGAACCGACAACTCCACCAACATATTCATGCTACTGCCTACTATTTGAACACCAAGGTTTATTTCTCTCCTAATTTCAAGCAGATGCAAAGGTTCTTGTTGGCGTCGGCACATGTATTGAGAGATTGGTTAGTAATGATGACCCTAGAGATCTCATGCTTGATGAGATACAGAGCTAGAATAAGGTCGAAGGGGCATTGTTTTCTTCCAAGGATTGCATTCATAGGAGAGACACTCTACAGCCAGCTAACAAATTCATGTGTTTAATATTATTTTATTATTTATGTTATGTTTAAGTTTATTAAATCCTTACTAAGTTATAAATGGCAATTGTTATCCTTGCAGATTTCTGGTGGCAAGATTATGGTGCCACTACGCCTAATCTTCAAAATCTTTCCATTCGTATTTTATCTCAGCCTTGTAGTGCATCTGGTTGTGAGTGCAACAGGAGTATTTTTTAGGCCATTCACACAAAGAAGCACAATCAGTTGACTCAAAAGTACTTGAATGACCTTGTCTACATGCGGTACAACCTTCGGTTGCATGAGAAGAAGGTACAAGGGTAGAGTTCACATGAAGCACTTAACCTTGATGGCATTGATCCATTCTTAGATTGGATTGTTGAGCCTGATGAGGTCGATGTGGAACCATGGATAAGTGATGATGAGTTAGCTGAGATAGAGAGGGAGGTAGAGGCAACTGAATGGGAAGCAGAAGTGGCAACATATGAGCAGGAAGGTGAGCTTGGACAGCCAGCAAAGGTAGTTTCTTCACACACACAGGTTGATCCAATCACTATGGATGAGGCACCTGTTGAGGCTCCTATTGAGGACACTACAACTATACCATCTACTTCAGCACCACCCACACAGCAGCGACAAAATCTTTTGAGTTTCAGTCGTAGAAGAAATTTATGATTATAATTTTTATTGATACCAAAACTTAAAGTTGATATGTATTCAAAAGTTGAACTTGTACGTTGGTCTATGACATAGTTGAAAAACTCTCTGAGTAATCGGCGAGTTTTAAAAAAACTCCTGGGTTTTTTTTTATGGCAAGTTTTAAAAAACTCCCAGGTTTTTTTTTATGGCGAGTTTGTCCTGCATTTACTCTCCAAAATTGCTCATCGAATAAAGGAGAAAAACTTGCCGAATTTTTGGTGAGTTTTCGCCAAAAACTCAATAAGTCCACAAAAAAAACTCGCCCGTCCAAAAAAAAGGTCTTTTGTGGCCACTAAAAAGGCATTTTCACTTCATTTGGTTTTCTAGGTACTCTCCAAGTCCAAGTTTCCAAGTTTTCTTACAAGTCTTCATCCATAATATTGTGTAATTCTACCTCCCCCTAGTTTTCACTAGACATGGGAAGAGGAAGATGTAAATTTGTAAAATATATTAATATAGTATTTATTTTCAGTTTTA